>JWZT01001753.1:49456-67716 GCA_000827895.1 Thelohanellus kitauei | reverse complement strand
TTTAAAGGTCATTTTATCTTATAAAATTTAAAACTAAATTCGTATTCTGTAACACCTATCTGAATATATATTTAACGTATAATAGGAAATATCCACAAATGCTTATACAATTCCTTCAGCATTAATTGATATAAATATCTAAATTTGTTGTGTTATTCATCGGTTCTTGATGGATAGATATTTCTTCCAGAATAATATGTGATAATTTTGTTTTTAATTTATGAGTTTATTGTATTGCATCAACAAAAACACATCATTTTTCTGTATTCTGATTAAATAAATTTAATAAAAATATAAAAGTTAAAGAAGATAGCTCGTTGAGGTTCATTTATAAAGTAGTTATGTACTGCGCATACACAACAAAAGGTGAAAGTTATAAAATAATGCTCGTAATATAGTAAATATTATGTAAAAATTTTAATATTATTATATATTTCACAATAGTATACTTAATATTTTGTAGCATAGAAGCGTTTTTGGTTCTCTTTCAATTTATGGTTCATTTTATTATCAAGTTGATTTTTTTACGAACAACACTTATACGTACTATTAATATTTTTGAATTGCGGAATTTTGATATGGCCTTTTTCAAACCTTAATTTTTGATAAAAGCAACGTAGGACTACAGATTGTTATAAATCATCTACATTTGTTTACTACACTTAGAGTCCAAAATTATGCCTTAAGAAATAATAGATATTTCAATTTTAAGAGTAAATTTCTTGAAAGACAATCAAAAATCAACAGAAGATTTTTTCAAATTATAATTAAATTTAAATATATCATTGCAGAATAACACCAAAATTTTAAGTCTATTTTGAAAAAAGTGCAATGAATCATAACTAATCGTATTCAAATTACATTAAATATAGAAGAAATTAGATTTCCCCCAAATTCAGATGTTATAAATTTCTGTAAAACAGAAAGCACCAAAATAGTATTCTTATCACTTAAATATCCTAACTAAATCATATAAAGCTTTGTTTACAAAATCGACTGTAATATTAAAATGATCTCTCTGAGGACGCAATAGTCAGTCGATACTAATATTTATAATAATTGTTCCCTAGAAATCAACATCAGTGACTGTGAAGGTTCGGATAAGCTATCCACATCATTAGCATCATTAGCCACCCAGATTGAAACTTTAATTTATCAAATAACATCAATTTTGGTTCATTTGGAATTTAATGAGAACTATATAACGACTTGTTGCGAATTTTTATAGATTTTATAGATATCTAGAAATTAAGATAGTTTTCATATATATATTGTGACATAGTAAGTATTTCAAAAGTTTACAGAAGAAAAACACGTCTTTAAAACACTATCATGTACATACATAGCATAAACCAATAAATGTGAGCCATTTTCAACGTCTGTGGATTCATCAAGCTGAATTCTAAATATTGGAAGGGTTGAGGATTTCATTTCCTGAATCATTTTATCAAGAATATCTATAGATACCTCAGCTATTCTCCGATGTACTGTGTCTAGGGATATGTACATCCCATTTAATTTATTTTGATATTCCCTCCAATTCTGACTCGGACAATATGTGTGGCTGCTGGCAATAGTAACCCATCAGATATCGAATGAGGTTTTATAGCTCTGGTGATTCTGATCGACACCAAATATGATGGAATAGCTGCAGCTATGTTTGGATTATTTCAACTGCCCCAAACGTCAATCTCTATTTTCCAGACACCATTAGCTTTCTATCTAAAACAATTTGTGTCCATGTTCAAAAAGTTCAGATGCATGTCTAAACAGCATTTAAGTTTGCTCAGCTCCATAGATTCATCTTATAGAACTTTTCAACAAAAAATGAATTGTGGGTTTTCAATCCTATATTTAACTTCTGAAGTGAATCCGAACCGTAAATAATCGTCATTATAACTTCCGTTTATAAAAAATATTTTAATTCATTTCTTTGTACTAACACGTGTTGAATTTGTAATCCTGCATTCGCGTAAACATAGGCATCTCAAACCCGTTTAATAGGATGCAATATTAATAATTCAATATATTTATGCTGAAACAATCAAATGTTTGAAAAAAAAATGATTAAGTGAGCTACGATATCTTTATTTAAAATGAAATTGATGAATATCTATTCTTAAAACCAGCATAAAAAATTTGTTGAATAAATGAATTACGTCACATATTCAGAATTCTTTGGCGGCCCCCCAAAAATTGTCATTCGATCCCCAGGTTGAGAACCCCCGATATACAGGATATAGTGTTTCCATGCTAATATACGGCATAGAAATTATAACTCCATTCGAAAAAGATTTTGAAGAGTCCTCTCACAACTATCATGTCTGTGTGGATAAGTTTATTGATAAAACCAGAAGGATTCCAAAATTGTGTTTGCCAAATTCCGATTAACGGAGGATAATACCAAAATCATATTACGACAAGTGTTTTAAAAACAATGTGTATGCTGTGGGTGACAGATCCTTATCAACAAAAGGTGGTGGCCAATTGAGTCCTCTATTCTAAGGTCCATTTATTATAAAATCTGAAGCTCACCCCTCATATACCGTATATGATGATCCATCAAGAACTACACGCGAAAGAAGTATCCACGAAATTTTATTATTCAAGTGCATCAAACACTTGGGAACCTCGGCCTCCACATGTGGAGGATTGTAAAATGGTGTCACCGAGACCAGCGAAAAGAAAGAAAAAGGATGTCGATTATTCAGTATATTTTTGATTGTCTCTCTTTTATTGAGGGATGAGTTTTGCATGCGTACATGTATTTGAGCAATGTTAGATATTCAAAAATTAATATATTTTTGTTACAGCCTCATTCATTAAAAAGCGGGGGCGTCTGTTTGCATTCAGGACTTGTCCTAAATTCAATCCTGATTGTGAGAAAAGCATTAATTGTTGTATTAAAGACGGTAAATTTCATCACAACGAAGGGTCTTAACAAAATGCGATTCAATATCATGTTTGATGAAGATGGAAGCTGTTGTAGGGTTTATTATCATTCACTAGTCCGATGGGTTTGTTTCGATTCTGTGCTAAGCCGTTAGGGATATCGTCTTCATTTTTTACAATATTTAGACATAATGAAAGGTTCTATTGTATCATAGTTGAGTGACACTACATATCTCACAGATTTAAATGTTTAAGTCGATGTTATCTAGAACCAGGAAATTCTAAAAGTAGAACATCAGAAATGGAACTAAGGATGAAAGGTCTATAGAATAGCATCTGTCATTTATAGTTTTAGATCGAGTTATTGGAGAATGTTGATTTAAAACATTTCAACTCATTATTCAATTCCTGAATTTTTTCGATTTAAGATGCTGTCGGTTTATGATTTTCATCTACCCGAAGTACATTAACGAAAATTCAGCATTGTGAAATTAATTTGGTCTAATGCTTGCAAATTTAAAATGCATGAATTAAGGCTTTGAAATGATTCTAACGCATTTTTCATAAATTCAATTGAGCATCGGATGAGCTGCAAATGGAACTTATTTTTATTTAATGGATTGCCATTTGGATGATGAATTCGATGATGTGGAGACTAGAATATTTAAGCATCAAAGTCAAGAAATTTTCGATTGCTACTGATTTCCTAAAAGAACTTTACCAGCGGGGGATAGCTTATTTTTATTTGCAGTTTGGTTCTGTGATAAATGTGAAAGAGTGAAAATATCTCTCAAAACTCGCCATCATTGATTTGAAAGCATTATTTAAATATACTACTGATCAGATGCTAATTTCAGACCATGACATATTTTTCAGTGCTTAGCGCTGTCATCCATCTATACCAACTAATTATAAGAGTCTACAACAGATTTTTATATTTTGTGGTAGTACACTTTACTTCATAATATTTTACTGTTTAAAAAATCTACATTATTTAAGTTATTTTTTCAAAATCATTAACATTAAATTACATCCTAGTGTATGTAATCAAATAATTGTGAGTTATAAAATGTTAATAAGTCAAAAATTACGTCACAGTTTCAACTCATATTTTTTACAAATTATTCAAATTTACAAGAGTAACTCGATGTACAAACCCACAAATATATCTGACATGCATTACGACATGAGTTGAGCATCCCTGATGTCAAAGATAATGTAAGATTAACATAAATATCTTACAGAAAAGAGACTCAGAAAACTGAAATTTTGTCGTACGATATTTTCGAGCAATATCCGAAATTATTATACTCCATATCGAATCATATATCTAATCAGTTATATCACTATTTAAAGGTCATTTTATCTTATAAAATTTAAAACTAAATTCGTATTCTGTAACACCTATCTGAATATATATTTAACGTATAATAGGAAATATCCACAAATGCTTATACAATTCCTTCAGCATTAATTGATATAAATATCTAAATTTGTTGTGTTATTCATCGGTTCTTGATGGATAGATATTTCTTCCAGAATAATATGTGATAATTTTGTTTTTAATTTATGAGTTTATTGTATTGCATCAACAAAAACACATCATTTTTCTGTATTCTGATTAAATAAATTTAATAAAAATATAAAAGTTAAAGAAGATAGCTCGTTGAGGTTCATTTATAAAGTAGTTATGTACTGCGCATACACAACAAAAGGTGAAAGTTATAAAATAATGCTCGTAATATAGTAAATATTATGTAAAAATTTTAATATTATTATATATTTCACAATAGTATACTTAATATTTTGTAGCATAGAAGCGTTTTTGGTTCTCTTTCAATTTATGGTTCATTTTATTATCAAGTTGATTTTTTTACGAACAACACTTATACGTACTATTAATATTTTTGAATTGCGGAATTTTGATATGGCCTTTTTCAAACCTTAATTTTTGATAAAAGCAACGTAGGACTACAGATTGTTATAAATCATCTACATTTGTTTACTACACTTAGAGTCCAAAATTATGCCTTAAGAAATAATAGATATTTCAATTTTAAGAGTAAATTTCTTGAAAGACAATCAAAAATCAACAGAAGATTTTTTCAAATTATAATTAAATTTAAATATATCATTGCAGAATAACACCAAAATTTTAAGTCTATTTTGAAAAAAGTGCAATGAATCATAACTAATCGTATTCAAATTACATTAAATATAGAAGAAATTAGATTTCCCCCAAATTCAGATGTTATAAATTTCTGTAAAACAGAAAGCACCAAAATAGTATTCTTATCACTTAAATATCCTAACTAAATCATATAAAGCTTTGTTTACAAAATCGACTGTAATATTAAAATGATCTCTCTGAGGACGCAATAGTCAGTCGATACTAATATTTATAATAATTGTTCCCTAGAAATCAACATCAGTGACTGTGAAGGTTCGGATAAGCTATCCACATCATTAGCATCATTAGCCACCCAGATTGAAACTTTAATTTATCAAATAACATCAATTTTGGTTCATTTGGAATTTAATGAGAACTATATAACGACTTGTTGCGAATTTTTATCCGTCATGTTTGAAGGTTTTGCGGTAAAATTCGAATTTCATTTAATGTGTTTCTGTTAATTCATCTACCCGAATGGCGTAAATCTAACTGAAATAATCTATCTGATTATTGCCAAAATATATACGACTATGCTCTAAAAAATTGATCAGCACAGTTAAAATACAATAATTATCATCTTAAAATCAACATTTTTCAGAATTATCAAATGTGAATCGAAATGTAGCGAACATACTAAAGAAATGAGGTTTAAATATACACTAAACCATGTCTACTGTCGTTAATTTTTGCGCATGAATTTTTACACAATGACAAATGGAATATGATGAAATATATAGTGGTTATATGTGCGAAAAATCATTTATTTAGTATCAAATAAACTGCGATTCGAGTTTTATGTTCTTTTTGCGGTATAAAACACATTTCATATAAATGCCGTAGATATATATTCAGAATTTAGTTCGCTTGAATTTTAACGGAATAATATTAAAATTAAAATAAATAATCTATAATTTATAAATCTGAATTATTTCTTTGATAATATCTTCATTATTCTATAAAAAATTTGTCTTCTTTTCACAAGCTATAACCTCAAAATTTCTCTTCATTCCGCATGATATTAAAAATATTTTGAGCCACATGATTTCTCTTCTTTGTTTATCCAATATTCTTTTTATAATAGCCTTTAAAATAGATTCATCATCTTCAAAAATGTTATAGAAACTAACGTTTCTGCATAGCTCACTGGATGCAAACAAAGCCACCAAGGAACCATTAAATAATTATAGTTTTATTGTATTGCAAATTTTAAAAATTGTGATATCTTAAATGTATTTACATATAGTTGTTCATTCGTATTTATTTTGGTCCGCTTTTGTCTTTTATACTCTGAGACTAGCGATCTTAATCTATTTGGCTGCTAATAAATAGAAACAGATGGAACAGATGTGTCAATTTTATAACTGTTAACAAGCATTCATTACTTTTGTAAAGATTGTGGATGGGGCGTTTCGCAGATAATTTACACAGTTGCCATTTTATTTAATTCTAAGATTAATATTTGATTTTTTTTAAATTTTGTTTATGTTCATGAACCTCATCATAATTAGAAAACGAAACATAAAAGTGTTAATCATTGTCAAAATTCAATGAAAATAGTTTTTGGCTATAAAATAGTGTATTGAAATATAACATTCGAGAGAAATGTTCTTGATAAACTGTAGCTAAATAAATCAATTTTGGATGAAAATAATAATGAATATAAGATCTTACGCATATTATCGCCAATTATCCGGAGTTATACATAATAAGCGCATTTTATCGATTATCTAATTCATGATAATTAAATATTAATTACCAATTTTGACAGGCATTTTCCATTTATTCAAGAGAAACAGATAGATTTTTGTCAGGAAACACGGTTGATAAATAAAATATATATAGCAATTTTTTTATGGAATATTCGATATTTTCTGTGTGAGGGAATTCATCATTTTTAGTTGCACTCTATTTTTGTCATGTAGTCTTTGATACAAAGAATTATAACAAGAAGATGCAAAACTCTTTGGAATTTTAAGTTGTAGATCTTAATCGAAAAATGAAAAAGATCATGTTTTCTATGTATTTGCTACAATATTATTACATTCGTTTGATTTCAACAGATTATGAAAGTATGAGACCTCAAGATGAACTACAAAATATACATATAATGTGCACATTAAAGCCTGCATCAACGATGTTAAGTACATCATCTGAATATTTAAGTGCTTTGTTATCTAATTTTATTGCTCTTCTATTATAACTAAACTATTAATCAGAAACTATATAAATCGCCACCTTTTTAATATAAAGGATTTTTTCTCATACAAATATTAATCACAGCTCAAATCATATCAATATTTATTCTGTTATTGACAAAAAGTGTATAGTGACTCTATGCTCATTTTAATTGACACCTCCATTTCAAAAATTAATTCAATTGAAGTTTAAAATAGTTTGTACCAAATTGGTAAATATATCTACAATTTACTTCCAAACTTTTCTATAATTTTTTATTCCGGATAGGCTCATGCGTTTTAAACAATTTTTTGATAATACGAAACATGCGACAGAGTTGAATAATGTAAAGGTCTTTAAATGGTAACCATTTTTGCAAAATTCCATATTTTTTTAATATTTGGCGCTGGTACATTGACCAGTCACTATTTATGGCACCGTTCATATTTATTGATTATATTTACTGTGAAATAAAAGACATAAGGAGATAATATTTTACATGTATGAATTATAAAATAGACCTGATTTATCATAATTTTTTGAATTATAAAAAACGATGTTAATTTGTCTTGTTTAGAGGCAGAAACATCCTTTATTTATGTAGCAAAATTGACACAATATATGTATAAAAAAATTGTTTACTCAAATATAAATATCGTTACATAGTAACCAGGAATAGACCAAACAAGATAACTCAAACAACATTTGAAAGAGTCCTACAATTATAAGATCAATGTTGATTATCTGATAATTGATCGATATGCAAAAGAGAAGAAATTCACAAAATACTGATTCGAATATACTGCAGTGTTCGTTGTCCATAAACTATATTAATGATTTATAATTATGCGAAATGATTTTTATCTTTTTTAACATAATTTAATCATAAAACTTAATTATAAAAAAAAGTACATCACATTTATGGCTCAATCCATAAACAAATCGTTTCTAAAGCATCTTATTACAATTATTTAACGTTGTTGATTTGCAACATATAACAGTGAATAGCAAATTTACCTGTTTGTAGCAATTTGCCAGGAATTCATGCTTCAAAAAGCAATATCAGCTCAATATCCTGACTGTGGAAAATAGTTCAATTATTTTTAATCGCATTTTCTTCATCCTATTTGGTTTAACGAGGATTCAGTGATATTTTAAGTTTACTTTCTAAAAAAAGAAGTCGACTAAAAATTACCGAAAATGACGATTTGCGACTGATGGTCACGAAATGGGTACCAGACATTGGCCAACTGTTAAATCTCAACTGGCTTTATATATCACCTTTATTTTGTTCTTATTGATTTTTTGAAGAATTTTAAACCAGTAAAATACAATTTTTTATGAAATTTAATGATCATTTGAATATATACATATTAATTGTTTTTTTAAGAATGATAATTAGTAAAATTTAATTTTATATTAAAGTAGGATATTCCGGTAGAATATGCCTTCAGTCTTACGCGCGCGAATTTAACGATATAATCGCGGAACAAAAATTGTACTAAATATTGTTTGATATTGCGCTTCATAATTTATGAATATAAAAACTTAATAGCCTATTCTCTATCCATAGCATTGATGGGCCTAAATTGACGAAATTTAAACTGCTCATATAGAGATGAAGGTTTTATTTATCGTCTCCTCAGAGGAAAATAAATCGAGAAACAGCTGCAAGACTAGAGTTTGAGGGTAGGACGTTGAAATACTATAATGCCTGTGTTGCCAATTATGCAAAACTATGCTGTCGACAAGAAAACCAGGATTGTGGACTTATTTCTATTCCAGAAGTCGAGCAAACTCAAAAGATATTAATAGCAAAAATTCTCCAAATAGTTTTTCATTGGATAATTTGTAAGCCAACATAAGCCTAAAAGAATACCTTGGATTTGAATGACCACACGGTAATTGATTAACACAATAGGTTTATAATTGTGCATACTTGTTCCAATCAGATAGGCTATATAGATTACTAGTCAATGGGAGAGAGATGTTGAGGTCAGGCATGAGAATGTGAATCCCTTAGAGAATCGGTTCCGTAAATGAAATTCACGCCGAAAATAAATAACGTATCTGGAGCACTCTCAAACTAAAAATTATGAAATACATCAAAGGTACGTCTGAAGCCCTCACAAAGTCGTATCTTCATCAATTTATGTTCATGAAAAAGACGATTTACTTCTAGGAAAAATACGATGATTTTAAGATGGCTACATTGTCATTCCAGATATTCTGGATGCTTAAAATAACATTTTTTTTAATATCCATGAATTATTTTACTTTTTATTTTGTTTGGATTTTGTTTTTAAAAAAAAATACGCGCGCGCAACTGAAATACGACTATCGGAATACCTAGAAGGGGGGGGGGCCTTGAAAAAATAAATTTCTTCTCAAAGGGGGCGGTAGCCCAGACAAGCTTGGGAACCTCTGATCTAGCGGATTGACATGATGGAAATATTTCTACATACAAACCTTCACGTTCGATATGAACACACCCATATTAAGACCAAAAAATCAACACCAATACGGATGTAGATAAACATAGTAATAAAAAAGCGAAGAATGCATCAAATATATAGATAATTCTATAAATATCTACCCCCAGATACTTACAAAAACAATGTCTGACAAACATACGGTCGATTATATTGTCCGTCTGATGAATATGTTGCTCCTTGAATAAATATTATCGACCTATAATAATTACATCAAATATATATTGATATTATTTATCGTCGGCGCGTTTATTGTACATTAAAAGTGTTTAGGCAAAACGAACTTTAAACCACTAATCATTAAATCAAAACGATGAAATTTATGTCATTAAACCTTATTAACCTATCCAGAGTAATCTATCTGTTATCAGGATCATACTTGATGTCGCAGAGGTAATTATTTAGTTTTCATTTTCCTCTTAAAAATTCGTTTCAACACTTTAAAAGCTAGATTAGTTTAGTCAGTTTTTATTTTTCGAAGAGCAAAAGCCCATTTTTAATTTCTATATGTTCATTTACATCGTTTGTAAATGATCTTTAAATATAGGGAATATGAATAATAAAGATATTTTTGAAATCGGCAGTCATATCATGATATTACAAATAGATATAATAATAAATAATTTTAAAAAACTGTCGAAAATTCAAAATTGTAATGATTATAAACAAAATGAAATTTCAGCACAGATTCTATTTTTCAATTTATGTAACAAAGATGTTGTCGCTAATATCATAAGCAAAGAAAGATTACTATATATGGATCTGAAATAGTGCTATTATGTATATCCGTCATCTCGATACATGGCTACTCGTGTCCTTATGACAAACCATCTCGTCAAGTGCATATTTTAGATAATGACTGCATGCGTTGAAACTATTCGGAGGGCAGTACTGTTAAGATTGAAATCACATAATGAGCTAGCAGTGAATAAGTCTATCCTAAACATTCACTTATTAATCCGCAAATATTTTTGATCTGAAGGACATTTAATTTACAGCTTTAATGTAATTTGCAAATTGTTGCTTCTGGAAATAATACAAAATGGAAAATGAAGGAGACACTGATCGTTTATTTTTTTTCAATTCTTTAAATCTTGACTCGAAAAATTAATGATTTATATATAATTTAACACTGTGTCGTTAAACAAAAAATATATTTCCCCGTACATACGCCTTCTGAGTTATAAATATCTCTAAATAATTTTTGTCAACTCTTCGAAAAAGACGTTGTTATGTTTTGAATACATTAGGGATCGGTAAACTAATTTATGAAATACTATGTTAAAACGAAAGAGTCTCCTTTAAACTGTAAAAACGAGACGTATCGCCTCCCTTGGATGCAAAAGCAATGAGTCCATGATCATTAAGCAAACGATTTGGTCGTTTGGGAAATTATTTTGCTACAGCGAGAAATAGATAAATATTATTTATTTGCCTCAAAATCATGACATAACCTTTTCGATTTGACTGCATCTAGACCTTGAAATATAGTCGAACATTGTATATATATTTCATGCAATGCAGAAAATTTCTAACTATCGTCTATTAAAACCTTTCTTTTAATGTTCATGACATATTGACGAATTAGATAAATAAAATATACTGTTTTATTTGGTGCAGTAGAAAGACTCATGGTGATTAATTTTTGTGATGTTTAGTACTGAATCGATAACAAACAGTTGTAGCAATCTCAGACATCCAGGTATATCAGCCGTTGTTACCAGAGGCCAATATGTGCATACATAAATCAATTTTTGTTTGGTTGTCACATTCCTAGCTCTTTGATTTTCCAAGAGATGGTATGCTTTGATAGTTGAATTAACTGAGGGGTTATACTGAAGTGCTTAATAGATTATAAAGTCGTCTATAATTGTTCAAACAAAATCAGACATCTTGTTTATTTCAGAAAATACAATTCATCTATTATTTTTCAAATTATAAGAGATTTTTTAATTTTTCATTTAGACATAGCTGACATCGAGAATGGCTATATCTCTCATAGTTTCTCATTTATATTGTGTTTTTTGACAAGATGATTGGATGATTTTTTCCCTAGTTTTCGTATTAAAGTATTCTAGGGACTATTTTATCATCTGTTCCTATTACTTTTTTGACTCATAAAAACTTATTTTAAGGGTCAAACATTAGAATCGATTCGGAAAATATGACGACAGTTCTATTTATACAACTCTTTAGTATTTGAAATTAATGGCCTCTGTTTTTACAGAGCACTGTTTTTATATGAACCATTTCCATGAATCCGAGTTTATTGTTATCAGCAATTTATCTCTTAGTATTTTGTTTACAAATTTGTTAGAATATTATATATATATTGGTTGATGCGAAACACAAAATCTTATGAATATGAAAACAGGTTTACAGCTAGAATTACGAGGTAGCATAGATTCATCAGTCGAATCTGAAATGAACTCATGAAGCATGACATCAAGTTCTAGTTGATTAGCTACTAAATATATTTGATAATTATCACCTATGTTTTTATGTATTAAAAGATTTTTGAATATGGAAATATATTTGAATTTTTAAACTAATTTATGAATTCCAACCCTGAATATATGTATAATACTTCTAATATGGGTCATACGCACATAAATTAGCGAACCATTAATCGATAAAGTATTTTTTTTAAGTTTAGTCTAAAAAGTAATTTGACAATTCGATGATCAAAATGCACAAACCTCGATTTAAATGCGTAATAACATACAGAAGCGGAGTTTAAAGTACATTTTGCAGATATATACAATAAATAAATAAGTTTGTGTTATTTAAAAATCTGGGAAAGAACCTTTAATTTAGATCATTTTTTGAGGAACCATTGTGCTAGATCTGTTTTTAGATGACTTCAGCCCGTTTATTGATGTCAAATATGTTTACAGGCCATTTTAGCGTCAGCCATTGGATGTGTGCATTAATTTGTAATTGA
The DNA here is from genome assembly GCA_000827895.1 of Thelohanellus kitauei. Lineage (NCBI taxonomy): Eukaryota > Metazoa > Cnidaria > Myxozoa > Bivalvulida > Myxobolidae > Thelohanellus > Thelohanellus kitauei. Next base: position 55,040 of record JWZT01001753.1, on the reverse strand, counting down.
TATTAAGCTCGCGAAAATCTTAAATATAAAGGAGAGTTATTTTGCGTTTCAGATTAATATTTTCAATCTAAATGCATATATATTTTCTGCATATGTATTTGGATTCATTATGTTTTTGACGAATGATTAATAAAATTTTGCCGTGAGTAATTTTAGGGAGTATAGCAATACGATGAGGTCGATAATAGTAATCTACGACACTCAAAAAAGAATCGAATAAATGCAAAAATATTCCTTAAAATCGCTTGTGATATAGTTTCTACGGCCCCATTAATTACGTGCACTTTCATCGTATAATTCAGTTTTGTGTGTATGACCTGTTTAAACTCATTAATTACACATAATATTTTTGGAAATGCAATCAGTTTCACACAGATGTTCTGATTCTTCGCATATTTCTACATAATATAAAAACTTACTGCTACAATTATTTTCATCAGATCCATCTAGACAATCATTTATTCCGTTGCACCTCACATTATTAATGATGCATTCTGAACTCTGACATTGGAAGCCAGTACAGTACCGACCTAAATAATTACAAGCATTACTTAAGCATTCTATATCATCAGATTCACATATATAGTTTTTATTGATTTCATTTTCTGCGCAGTAACAAAATGCTTCTGATTTGATCATTGGATTGCAGCGATATCTGCATCTTTCATATACGTTATCATATGGATCTGTTGTACTTTTAATATACTTTTGAAAAATACAACATTTACATTAAAACGTATGATGTCAGAGAAGTTGTTATCTGACACCAAGTCATACCTTGTGGGATGTCGAAGATCCACACGTATCAAATTTGCATTTCGTATAAAGAACAAATTATATTTTATGATTCCGAAAAAGTCAACTGAGTCAACATTCAGAATGGCCTGTTGATAGTTAATATCAAATGTAATTTATAAAATAAACATGAAAAAATGGAGTTATCAAAAACAAAAATTTATATGATCAATATAATTAGTATTTCGATAAACCATTTAATGAATGATGAAATATATTGTATTATTTTTTGGTGTTGATTTTCATATCGGAAAGATTAATCAACCGCGGTGTGGGATTAGACCGGCTTTTAGAAGAATAAATTCTACATCTCATTTAAACGAAAATTTCACTATTTATTAACATTATTGTTTCTGATTCAGGTATTAATATTTGTTAGATTCTACCAAACGAAATCCCCCAATCAATTGACATTTATTTGATATTTACATATTCATGGGTTTAGGTAGATATTTCACCATTATCAATGGAAAATATCAAATTGTTTGATTTAGATCACCCACATAATATTTAAGGCTATTAATACATTTTGAGAAATTTGGCATTATATATTTGGTTTTAGTTATATCTCGGCAAGTTTTGAAGTTATTGTGATTCACAAATTATCAAACGCTTATTTTACTCCCATCAATATAATTTTTAAAAATTTTAGGAATCGAGATATTTATAAATAGCGCATTCATCTGAAAGAACAAATGAAATATATATCCACATAGGGATTAATAAAGAAAAATAATTCATTGTATAATATTTAAATTTTACTCCATATATGCGAATTTTTTTAAAAATTGGTTTAAAAACGTTTATCAAATAAGAAATAACAAGTACGATATTTTACAATAAAATCCTACAAATAATTAATCCACAATCTCGATTTAAATATGGGCGATATTTTTAAAATGTATATTAAATGATTTATAAATTCTAAAGTTTTTCATTTACAAAAATTATCATTGTAATTAACAAGATAAAATCTAAAAATTACCAAACGTATTTAAGAATTGTTTTAATTATTTGAAGGCGCCAATTTAAAATGTATGTTTTACTTTTGAAGTTTAGATCAAATTATCCATATGTTTGTAGATGAAGAATGTATTTGTTAAATTTTAATATTTTTATCTCTATGAAACTATTAAAAATATAAATGATCAAATTGAGATTATGAGTGCTTCAAAATTGTCAAATTAATCATCGAACCTTTAATACTTTTAAAATGAAACAAGAACATAATTGAGGTATAAAATAAGAGGAATATTTGAAAATTCCAAATTTTCATTCTACAAAAATATTCTAAATATTTAAAAATAAATCAGTTAAATAATTTGTGGAATCGATCTGTAAACTTTTACTTATTTTTTAGAAATTAAATTTATAATATTGCCGATCTGATTTCAAAATTATATTAAAAAACAAAAATGTTCTTTGATTATTCGGTGTGAACCTATTTGTTTATTACAAACATATCAAACTAAAATATTTAATATCTTTTATAATATAGATATTAAACATAAAACATGTTTAACTTTAATTTAAAGGATTTATTTAAAAATGCCAAACACTTGGTAATTACCTGTTTTGTTGCTATGAGAGGGATTTCAGCCCTTCGTATATGAGAAGCGTATGGTTTCGTATTAACAATGCGCTGTATGCATATTCTTCATAAAATATGAATTTAATCACATCTAAATCGGTCTGAGAACATTTAATAAGAGAGTCAAAGCGATAGTAACAGATTTTATATGGTTGGCAAAATGAAACAGATCTGATTCATGGTACATCCTACAGATTTTGGCCGGAATATTCGAAATCTGTCACATTTTCTGACAATAATTTCAAAAAGTTAGTTTTGAGAGATGTTACAAACAAATTATTGGTTGAATCCAAAATGAATAATAAATCCAAGAAATGGTCAATGGCTATCGATTTTATTTTAAACGATAAAGAATACAACTCTGTCTTGTTGAAATTAGAATCTCTATTCAAATAGAGAGAAATTGTATCGTTACAATAATAATATACGTATTGATTATCCATATCAACAACCATCGGAAACACGGGATTGATTTCATTCGGTAGGAAAGTGCTATCTGTTATAAATTTGGGCAAAGGATCACCCATATAGTCTAATACGTAATCAAAACTCATTTTCTTTGAAATAAATAGTATTTTATTGGAATATTCTTTTGGTTATTATCATGAATACCGTTAGAAGTACAGACATCTGCCTGTGTATCGTCATTAATCGGATCATATTCGAAAGGAGAGCAAATACCAGGATATCATTTGGAAAATCTTTTTATAATTGATCTTACCCGTTGAGATAACGAATTGGTTTAAGATTCGATTCACAATTTAATTGGTGTATTTTTAAATCGGAATATTGGTCTAACTGACAATATCCTTTTTTGTAATGATAGTTGAATCGACTAATATTCAAAAAATTTTACCATGGAAAATCTTGAATATAACAAGGACAATTAGGTTTAATATCGAATGGTTCGGTATGTTTGTTAATACATCGTGCGTTAATATTCTTTTGTAAATATATAACTTCTTGTCCTTGAAAGCAAGTTCTTTGGTTCCTCGTAAACATCCATGGGTAAAAATCATCCCGTTCACACGTCCTATCTAATAATTACAATGTTGGTCTACTAAATAGGCTTGTAAAATCGACATGAGTAAATATCATACGAGATTTGTTTTGATTCATTCCGAAAAATATAAATGCCTCATTTTCGTAGTGTCCCATACTCGTCACCCCATATATGAATGTATATTCATCGCTGAATGACAAATTATAATATGTTTGTCCTTCATCAAAAGTGTACATGATAATTTTAGATGTTTTATCTAACCCCAGAATGATTCCTCCTTTGTTTAAAAACTGTATTGATGAAAATGGAAAATGTTTCCCGATGTTGTCCCCATTATAAAATATGAAATATGGAAAGTCGCGATATTTATGATCGCTTGTTTCCATGACCATGATCCGTTCGTTTGCAAATAAAGTATTGCCTTCAATTATATAAGGAAATATCAATTGCGGATTAATATATTCCTTCACACCATCGCCCTCGATGTTTTCTATCTTCATTATGTCGAAGGTTATTCCATTATCCGTCGACATATATGTTTCGTATTCATCTGAACTTGTTTCAATATTTGCGAATATCACTCCAGGCAAAAAAGGATGAATCGAAATTGAATATTTAAAATTTTTATTTCGCGTTACTAAATTACAAGTAAGCTTGACAAAAAACGAACTTTTATTGTATGATGTAAAAAGGCATGCATCACCATCAATACTTTTTGAAACGATGTAATAATTGCCATGAATGTCGAAATATTGATCTATCGTCTAATATTAGTAAAAATGACTTCTATAGGTAAATGTTTTGGTAAAAATATTTTGAACCTCTGTTTTTTGCCATAATCGTATATCATCAAATTCCATTTAGAATCGACAGCCTCACTTTATTAATATATTACATTTTTATACTTTATAAGCACTGATGATGCATGAAAAAATGTCTCAGCAGTAGTGGTATGTAATATTAACAGTTGAGCATAATTATTTGACATGTCCAATATTCGCAGGGATTGGTTATTTTAATTTAAATATGAAAATATAGTGCTGTATATATATCCATGGCTTATTTGGGATATATTGAACTAATCGAATGCCCTCACATATTTTATCAAAACTTTGGCCATAGTCTCGACTTATATGGAGATATGAGTTTTTTAACTATATCATTGATTGTTAAAATGAAAACTATTTTGAAAAATAAAAACAAGTTGAAATTACTGTTTTAAATATTAAAAAACAGTCAGGATATGTGAGTATTTTAAAAATTGACTATGTACGAAGGCGCGATTAAAATGTTTTGGAATTTAAATGAAGTAAATAAATTATTTAATTTTCAAATATCTAAAATCATTTTTGACAATAATATGTGATGAAATAAATTTTTATCTCAATATAGATAATAGGAGTTATTGTGAAAATAATTAACTTTTTCAAAATTATTTCATGATTTCAAAATATTGTTACATTAACCCATAGATCAGTGTATTTTTAGCTATTATACCCTTTAAAAATGTAATAAAATAAATGCTCAAAAAGTCTCAAAAATAATTGGAATTTCGACTATCGTCGATCTCAGCAATTAATCTTCAGTTTTTCTTATTAATGCGTTTAATAATATTGAGATATGTGCTGTTTATTTGTTTTAAAATGAGATTTATTTTTGTACGATTTATTAATAAAATATTTTTTAAATAATCACGACTTATATGGATGATTGAATGTAGCATCAGCGATAAATCTATTCTCGATCCACATCTATTTGCCATTGATCTAACTATTTAACATTTCCAATATAGGTTGAAATGTGTTATTAATAGATATTCCAAGGTTCTCCTAAACCCATTTTTGATATTAATTTGTAAAAATTCTTGTAAATTTAGCAGTTTAAAACAATTTATAACCGAGAATGCATATATAACCTCATCATATATGGAGGCATTTATCTCGTAGGCCCTTAAATGTTATCTGTTGATTTATTAGAGTTTGATAAAAATGTTCTAGGAATATACGCACAACAATATTCTCATGCGTGTCCAAATAAAGTCAAATATTTTTACAAGATTGGGATAAAATATAGTCAATTTCATTCCAATGATTTCATATTCACTAACATCAAAGATTTATTGTATTTTGATTACTACAGGGAATTAAGAAATACCGAGTGACCTCAAAAAGTTGATAATCATTTAAGAAATGTGG
>JWZT01001753.1:0-39009 GCA_000827895.1 Thelohanellus kitauei | reverse complement strand
AATTTAACGTTATGAAAAACTATTTAATGTTTCCCGCCAAAAAATTATTTAGATAATGGTGGCGACAATAAAATTTCATATAAATCTTTTACGCTAAACCTCTTTTGAGTTCATAGAAAACGTTTAAACGCTCTGCGCCAAAACCTAAAATATCGTTGTTGATAAAATTGAATTACGAACAAACTTACATAGTTTTAATGGTTATTAAAAAGTTCCCGCCAAATAGTGACAACACTAAAAGGTCGCGCCAATAATATTCTGTCTAAATTTAGCTAGCCAACTTCTGGAGACTTAAGACAGGTTTAATAGAACGCTCTGCGCCAAAACGTCCCACCCTCATTTTTACTGAAATCACATTATGTAAATTGCAACGTAATTTAAACAACAAGGAATGGTTTTCCGCCATATATAATACATTCAAAAGATGGCGCCAACATTTCTCCTACTACCCCTATGGCGCCAAACACTAATGACTAAAGGCGCGGTCGAAAAACCATAGTCGCTATAAACCTCCTTGCGCCAAAACGTCCTGTTTCGATAATTAATAGTAATTTTTCTACTACATATTGAGCTTGTTTGCGTATGATGACTTTTATTTTTCATTTTCGTTTTTTGCTGTGTCTGGAGCGTGCTAGTTTTCACAATTTATTTGCAACGTCCCCTCCGTTTTCGTCTTAATTCTGCCAGGACACAGTCTTTTTAGTCACCTCCACTAAGGCGATAGATCTAGATTGAACTTGTCAATTTGATATCTTAATCTTTCATATAATATTTTCTATTTTCTATTTTGTGATTTTATGATATATATCGGGTCAATCTACTATGTATTGACGAAGAGCAGGCTCCGGATAAAGAAGACTTTATAACATTAAACTTGATATAATTGCCCTCAATTCTTAAAAAGTATAAAGTTTTCAGTTTGAATATAAATGCATTAAAATGATATAAATTATATGTACATACAAGGGTTTGAATTCAAAACAGTGATCGTGAATATGTAAACCGGGATCCAAGAGTATCAAAACCGTAAACTATGACAACTAACTGCTAATTTGTAACAATAAAATATTGGATTAACAGTTATTGTGCATTAATAATAATTTAAACTGCTTCCCAGTATTGCTTATTACAAAATTCGATTATGTATTATAAGGGTTCCAATGAACGGTTGGGAAGCACATTAGGATCCAACTCATATTTTATCCAAATAATTATTGGTGGTATTGTTAAAACATATCGTGATAATTACGTAGACGAAAAATACAGGATGGACCAAAGAAACTCAAATTAGCACTCGAAACGCCTTAGTTGGTTTAACAAATAATGAACAAAAACTATGGGATATGAGAACTAAAAGCGAACTACGATGCTATTTTTTTTAGGTATTCACCGGGTCAAAAACAGTGGATATCTACAGCTTACCAGATCGATTATTTTTATAAGTTAATTCTTCATTCGATTACGTACTAAAAAGCATGTGCAAATTTATGATAAACCGAAAAAACGTTTAAATGAAAGCGGTGTTACAGTTTGAATTATGTTAAAATTCCGTGGTCAAAATATAAAATGACGCGTCATGTACCATACAGTACTTTTTGAGATCCTTGACAAAATGATTTGTCCCATGTAAAAAATTCGGTCGGCGAAACATGTGATTTAAGCCGAAGAGTGACATTACCTAACGAATGATGTCTTCCTGTTTTGAAGTTAATACTTATAACATCCAAAATTAATCCCTATATTGAGGGTTTTTCCTATAGAAATGCTCTTACCATGAAAATATGGAGAGATATCGACAAAACTATATTTACTTAATGCAGTTTATTTTGCATATTCAAAAACGTTTGTTTGTGATTTTCATTGTGGACGTAAATGCATTCAAAACTCAGATTCAAAAGCCATTATAACAAGTTAATCGATGATTTTTCCAAAAACGCCTGATTACCGTGAAGTGAAACCGTAAATGTAGGGTGTCAAATTTTGTGAGAAACGATTTCTAACAGCAATTCGGAATTCTTTATTATAATTAAGAACTTTTTCTTAAATATACTGCTAGATTTAGCATTAGACAATGAATTTTTTAATGATTCATTCTAGAAATCTTTGAAACGCATAAATAAAAGGACGAATACATAACTAAAATTTCCGATCATTGTCATCTTGATATAATGACTGCTAGATTATTCATTTACAGTGATTGCAGTTCTTTACATTAATGACTTGTCCACGTGTGAACACCATTCTTTATTTGAGGTCGTTCATTTTTCTGCTTTGTATAATCTCTTATTGCAATAGATTGTAGTTCGGAAAAGAATCTCCTCAAAAACTGAGAAACAAACTAGATGTAGGAACATTAAAGATGGATGTGGCACGAGCTATAAAAGTCCACATCAATAGGGTGAGCTGAACGCTAGATATAACAAGTGTAGGCTCGCCTTACCTCTCAAGGAAATTTCGTTGATTTTATGATTTTTGTTAAATCTAGGAATCGAAAAGAGATATAATATTTTCGTCACAGCAAAACCCTATAATTACGAAAACTAACACTTTCATTGGTCAGCTAACGAATGCCGATTTGTTAACGTAGCTCTAGTGTGCAGAAGAATAGGGGGTGAATGTTTAGCAGGTATTAGCCCTGCACTACACTAACTGCCTCGAGAAAGGTGCCATCCGGAGTACTACGCTACAGGACGTGGACCACATCGCAATGGCGGTTTACGTTATGTCCGTACAGAAATACGCCGGTACAGGTTTGTACACCTCCAATGACCGTTATCAAAACAAAAACATTTTTGATTGTCGCTCTTCGCACTTTTAAAGGCATATCGCAGTAAAGCACATATACACATTCTTATATATGAGCATATAAGGCGTGACTTTCAACTATGTATACAGCCAGAATTTTTCTGAGTTTTAATGGGTTGCTGATCCATTTTATGCTATACAGTAAATGTTAATGGATCGATACAATCACTCGACTTCTAATAGTTTGACAATATCTCTACATTGTTGATCGCAGATTTATCGGTGAACCATTCATCAAAAATTAAAAAAAACCTATATTTAAAGTTCTGGCTGGAAATTTCATTTTTATCTAATTATTAATGAGCAATGTTATTTTTTATTGATATCAATAATAAAATGTTATATAGACTCAGTTCGTAAAAAGGATTTATTTTTTATTAACAAATAAAAATATATACTTAACTAAGAGCGCATGTCATAATTCTACGTATAGAGATACAAAAGAAACGCAATCCGTAAACTTTGCTCTCTAGAAGGTTAATCTAAAAATACGGTTTTTGTAAAAACGAGCCATGCTATTTAGATATGTTATCGTACATCAATTTACTATCTCAAGTGTCATTTTTATGATGTATAGGAAAGAACTTCCAGTCGTTTGTCATTTTTTCGATTTAATATTTATCTTTGGAAATACTTTGAAAAATGTTTGAATGAATAAAAACATACATTCTGCAAAGGATTGCGAACTTAAGAATAATATATTTAGAAGTCATGCTAAATCTTATATGGGACAAAAACTCTACACGATAAGTAAAAAGATATCTGTATATCGTATTTTGACTGATATTAACCAAAACATTTTCATGAATATGCATATTTTAACAAACAGATAATGAAATAATATGTTAGTTTAATCTATTCATTTATAAAACTGGAATAATTTAAAAAATTTTTGCTAATTTGAAGAGCTTTATAAAATATAGTATTAAACATCAGCAGAAACATCAACATTTCATTCATTGTAAAATTCAATTATACTAGTATTTTCGAATCTGAACTTCTTTTATAAATATACCGATTCGAACATATATAAAATTATAAACACGCATGTCGAAAAATTAAATCATCGTAATGCTACTCGTCCTGTTTAATATATCTATGAAAATGGGAACATGGAATTTTCGTAGAGCAGTATCTAGTTTTCAAAACAATAATTTTTATAGATTGAATTTAAATTTATTACATCAAAAAAACATAACTTAGTTTGTACACTTTTACAGATTTTTCTTAAATTGTTCTGTAAGAACATAATTTATTTAAACTAACTCGTATTAGTATATCTAGAAGTATTTTATCGCGAAAGGGATTAAAATTATCGACAGCATTCAAGACATATTTTTAATAATTCTCTCAAAAAATATATATGAGTTATTTCATTAAGCAGTAATAAATCATTTTAAGTTATTTTCCATTTATTTATCAAACACTTTTCTTCTAAAATAATACATATGATACCTGAGGTTCTTTCATCAATTAGAACTTGAACCATGTTAGGTGTTAGAGAACCTTTTTAACATCCTATCTTAATATTAATATAAATATACTCTTCAAATTGAATATCAATCTAAAAAATGTGTTTTGCATCATTTATTTAAACGACAGAACCGACATCGAACAGTAGTTTTGATTAGTAGACACTTCGTATCAAAATTTAATTACATGAATAGATTATTTTGAAATCGATTTAACAGTATACTGCAGAATGATTGAGAGGAAAACAGTGTAAATTCCACATGAACATCTGAACAACGTCTTTTTCAAAAAAGCGAATTTAAATCAATTATATTTACAGGGTTTAGTTTTAATAGAGAAATGTCGAATTATATAATTAACATTTGAAAATAGTTTTTCATCATGTCATGGTTTAGATAACAATCGTTTTTCATACGAAGGCCCACAAACGGTTTCGTTTTGTTCTAAATCGATTTCTTAACTATTCTTGAAAATTTGAATTATATTATAATATCCTAATATTATAATTGTAGATTAATATCGAAACCCCTAAATTACTAGTTTGTAACATTCAAAAACCCGTAAATTCTGCAATAATAACACATTTTCATTTTCAACTATTTTTAAGGTAGTTTTGAAAAAAGCCGTTTATTTCAGTTCATATTTACTGTATCTGACTATTTCTGATCTTGAACAAAATTCATATATATATACCAGATATACCTGTACCAAAAAATAGAGTCTAATTTTGATAATATACAGTATGTAATCAAATTTATACGTGGAATCAGGAAGTCGAAAACCAAATTTACAATTTGATGTGATTTGTCATCTATTGTATTGTTTTTTATTCAAATAATATCGTCAAAACATGTTCCAACTTTTCATTTTTTAAAGGTTAATTTCAATTTATAGAGCGAATACCGCTTACTTTTAGATTAATAAAATAAATCATATCTACATTTCTATTTTTCGCTTCAATAAATTCATGTCAAATCCATGATAAGCGGTTAGATGTTTTGAATGAGACGGATGTTGAGTAAAAGATGTGATTTTCAATTTAATATTTGGGATTATAAATGTATTTGTAATCAATTCTAAATATCCAAATCATTAGAATCAAGTTATGAGAAGAACATTCACCGTGGCGAATCAAATACGGGATAAATTTTTGGATGTTAGAAGAAAATTGTCCCCGAAATTATAAAATATATAATATGTTCTCTTACATATTTCTAAAAATTAATTTGAATGTTAACCGGTATTTTTTTGAATGGAACATTGAAATTCAGAACCATATTTATTGTTACTATCAAGCAGTAGCACAAAATGTTTCATGGTCTCGGGACGTATTAAATTTATTTAAAAAGCCTATTGTTTGAACATGTATTTAAGCGAAATAATTCAATGACAATCCGTTTAAATTTCAGGTATTATGATTAATTTTTAGATTATTTAAAATTATCACAGATATTAGGCAATCAGAATCATGAATAATATTTTATTATTGGTATTTTCAAATGCTGTCATCATCATACATGAATTTTTAAAATTTTATTGATTTTATTTAAATTCATGTTATCGTTCTTTTTAGGAATCGAGCTCAAAATTGTTCTTAAAACGAGAAATACATTTTAGTTTTTCTCATGTACCCTAATAAAGTTTTATAATCATCATTTATATTGGCCACTCAATACCAAAACAATTTCATACTATGATCAAAACAAAATTTTCCAGTCATTTTATTATTTTCATCATATTACCGAATATTCGCCTTCGATAATATACGCATTATATCAATTAAATTTTAAGTGTATCATCCGAGTTGCCATCAAGTTCAAACATTCATATTTTCATTGAGAATATCTGTAATTTAATTTATTTACTTTTCTATAAATGGAATCGATTTCTATGTCGAAAATTGATACCTTTCAGATATCAGATTTATATTGGATTATTGAAACTATAAACAGAAGATGCAATCGATGAATACTTAAATATATTTTTGAATTTGGAATGATATTTATTTATGGATGTTAAATTCATTTTTGAAGAAAACCAGAGATGACGATTATTGTTAAAATACTCTTAATCAACATCTCATTCGACCGTCAGTTGTTATTTGAACAAATCTATTTTCATTCAAAATTCAGAAAGTATTCATTTTATGATTTGACAAGAGTATGGTATTATCCGAAGACAAAATCATTTATATGTTATGCTCCAAATTCGTTTCTTGTAATCAAATCCTCTGAGTGTCATCGCACTATTAAAATACGATAATTTAATTATATACACTATTAAACTTGGATCAATTAATTCGAATTTAACTATTTAGAAAATACCATTTTGTTTCCATAATAGAACAAAATACAAATAAGCATTTAGGAAAGATGTAGAAGAGCAAATATGACAAAATTTTGGAAATTTGATATTTCGCTCTTAAGATGATATAGATAATTCACATTGTTATACAAATCAAACCTAAAAATATTTACTCAAAACTACATTTGATTAATATGAAAAGATTCGGAAATTTATGAAGACAATACTGCTAGTGTTATTACCTTCTGAAAGCTTCTCTTTGATACAGTAAAATGGAAAAATGTATACCATTTGATTCTTACAAATCATTAATTAAACTACAAAATTATACATGTCAAATCAAGTAATAAAACTGGTTACAAATGATTATTGTGTATTTCCGCTTAACAAAACAATATTACACTATTTTCATTGAATCTATATCTGCTTCGCCTTCTGTATAGTTAAATAATTTATTTTTATAAAAAAAAAATTCACGATCAATCACAGTTAGAAAATTTTAAATTTAATGATCTCATTTCGGAAGTGTAAGTTATTTATTTTGAATTTCATTCAAGTCATTTTCAAATATATCAACAAATATGAAGATAAATGTGTATATCTAAATATGTTTATTTCAATTATCATTAAAGAAACTATTACCTTTGCAGCTAATACATCCCAGAGAATAGAACGAAACCAAGAAATTAAATAAAGTGAATGTTTACAATTATTCCATTTTATTAAAATAAAGCTAACATGAAACATCAATTCATCACGCAGTTGATATTTTAGACTTAAATAGAAAAGCCATTTGAATAATAAGTAAAAACAACAATACGATATATTACTATAATCCGTATCGATTTAACATTTTTACAGTTTTATTTATATATCTGAGAATCAAAAAAGAATTGTTTCCTCATGGAACTGACTGATGGAATCTCATCACATAATGTTTATGATGTATGGGTTATAATTAAAATCAATAATCATTTGTATATATTTAATTGAATCATTTTAGGGCGTATAAAATAAATTAAAAAATTTCTTGAATTAGACATTTTGATCTCTGAAATATAACATTTGTTTTTATTTCATAAATTTGGATATTTTTGAATTATAATTGATCATCAATCTTTGATTACTTATAAAACCCTCATATGATTAGCGTGATATAATATTTCATGAATAAGATTTTATATCCTAAGCGTGCCAAAACGTCAATTTAGCAGAAAATCTTACAAAATTAATGTTCCTTTGATTAATATCGCCTTTTAGAATTTATTTATTTCGTAAATACATTTTATATAATTAAAGTCTAAATATTTTGATGTTGTGTTCAATAATTTCGTAGTAGTGATTCACACAAGTTCATTTTCAAAATCATGAACTTAGATTTACTGATGAATTTAAATGATTATACTTTCATTTTATATACGATTCCATTAACTGGATTTTTCTGATGCATTTAGTTCAAAAAACGACCAGGTAACTATCTATATTAACTTTCACATTCCATAGAGAATTTTACACTGTTTAATCTATAATATTAACAGGATACCATTTCCATATATATACCGAAATAGTTTTTTTTTGTTCTTAGACGACCGAAAATATCTTTATCCATCATACTAATTATCAGATACTTAAAAGCTCAATATACATCACGATTCGGTGTAATCACCAACAATTAACCATCGAATGCATATTCTTTAAATAAATAATTAAATTAAATAAATGCTACGTAATATTTGTCAAATCAATTGCCTGAGATTCAAAAATATACATAAAAAGACTTTACTACAACTTATAAATTTGGTTTCATAAATTAAACTTCAAATTATATTGTTAATTTTGATGTGTGGTAGTGAAGGAGAGAAACTCTAAGTGTGGCGAGTCAATTGTAATTTAATGAAGGCTTTAATGTCTCTTCTAATTTTATAAATGGGGCAGGCGAATGAACCATAAACTATATCAGCTCAAGTCCACAAGACACATATATATTGATAAAATTATTATGTCGATAGATATATTATTAAATGTCAAGTTAATTTTACAAATTGATAGACTTTGATTATGCAAATATTTCGTAAGAAAAATTAGCACACTGCCATTTCAAAAGATAATCTATGCCTTTCTGCATCTTTGCGTTCAATTTAAATGTATAAATAGAAATATTTTTGACATATGAATGTCATAAACGTAGATACATTGATATAAAGAATCTAATTTTTTAATGATAACGATTGAGGTAAAATGACAACATTGACAGTGTAAGAAAAAAAATTGTCTTTTCGTTTTTTATATCTCAATATAATAAAATTCACGTTTTTATAATCGTCAAAAACCTAAACATTTATATATACCATCAGTAGTTTGAAAATATTGATACATGATTTAATATAAGATTGATACACTCTTGCGGCTACAGTTTTATTGTTTTCTAGTATGATCGAAGATATTCTTCGAATGATGATAACGAATCATTTTGGATGTATGAAGATCAATGGTCGATTTCACCATACATCATATTTTAGCTAAATTTAAATATATTTATGATAACTAATCGATGTGAACAATTAATTTGTATTTTCGCTATACACCATTTTTAATAGTAACGGTTGAATTCATTTTAAAATTAATTTCCCGAAACTGAACGATTTCTTAATTAATTTATGATTTATTTAATATCATCTGAATTAATTTATTTTTATTGATGTTTTAAATGCCACTATGCTTATCTTCCATAGATAGGTAAATAAATCTGTTAACTTGTGTCTATATTATGTATGCTTCAGAACAAAATGTTCGATATCCAGCATCAATATCGATTTTTTCCATATTAAATTCATATATTTTCGACAGCCTTTTACAATCGACAAAACTAGAAGAAAATTTTTTTTAAATTTTCAGACATTTTAGTATTTTTACAAAAAACATTCTCAGGTTTATCTGTTTAATTAAAGATAAAACCTCATCTCAATAAATTTTATTTTCTCGCGAATCTTGTGATACTGAACAAATAATTGACCACCAAAATAATTTACCAAAGAACTATTTGTTACCATGAGATTTTTAACTTCGTTTATTAGTTGTGTTTGGCGAATCCTAATGAGTTTACAATCCAATCGTTAATCGCATTCTATATCTACTTTCTCCAATATGTGTCGTCGTAAAGATATAAGTATCTGATAATTTAAATAATTTATGCGTATTGTGGAAATCAAAATTTCATTAAATCAATTATTAAGGCTGGGAATTTTGTGTTGTCAAATTACAGTA
The DNA here is from genome assembly GCA_000827895.1 of Thelohanellus kitauei. NCBI lineage: Eukaryota > Metazoa > Cnidaria > Myxozoa > Bivalvulida > Myxobolidae > Thelohanellus > Thelohanellus kitauei. The sequence continues at coordinate 29,163 of JWZT01001753.1, read as the reverse complement.
TTAATGAAATGTATTTATCATAGTCACTGTTGATATTTTACCATATTATTTTATATCTTATTTGAGAATCATCTTAGGAGAAATATCAGGATTTATGGTGTAAATATATCCACATAGTATCTGTTTGGTATTATCCAGTTTCTGATGAGGTATTTGTTTTATGAAATAAATGTCAAATTCCTACTTTTGATGTGAAAAATGCAATAATATCATTATTATCCACGTAAATAATAGTTTGATATCACCCACCTATGTAAGTGTGTCACCAAATACTTTCCCATTTGTTCTTGATTGATAGCTTATACTCTTTAAAAAATCACATAAGATTGTTTAATACCTACTACAGTAAAAACCGGGTATAACCAACCCGGTTATAACGAACATTTCGGATTTAATGATCTTGTTCGGTCCTATTTTTTAGAATTCGACATAAATTGTTAAATAAAGTTCGTTATATCCGAATTTTTGATTAAATGAACTTAATTTTTAAGATTTTTAGAATAAAAACCTGGCTTCAGTGATTACAAGCGACTAATACTAACTTATGCTAAATCATAAAACTATTTTGAATTAAAAATGATCACTTGAACAATTCAATTTAATTTTTAGAATATTGTTTTATTTCTTTCTTTTTATTTAGAAAATCTTAGAACAAACTTAGTGTACCGACATATAAGATCATCTCATAATTTTTATATTTCCAGATGGGAAAAAGTTGAAAATTGAGAATATTTAAGGATAAGCACGAAATAATAATGTTGACTGAGTGTGGTCAAAATAAACTGAATTACTCAAAAAAAAAGCCTTCGAAAATCTACAATTTAAGAATTTATAAAATTAATTGATATTATTAAATTGGATTAACTCCTAGATATCAATAAAAATTAGACTTAATTATTAAGAAAGAGGTAGAAAAATGTCCGATTGGTTTAAATGCCCTAAACGCATCATTAAACGATTGGTAGCCATATTTAAATTGAACAAGTAGAATAACTCGCGAAAGGGTTACAACTTGAAAACTGTAAATGCACACCGATCTGGATTTTTAGATTAAAAACGATACAGTATTTAATTACACGTAATTTCTGGGGAGATATACCGAGTAAAAATGTTAGTTGTGGAAGAGTTGGTGAAGAGTAAATGACCAAAAATAAATGAAAACTATTTATATGAATATTGGCGATGAAAATGAAACGGTGCTCTTTCATAATATCACACAAAAACACCTCACTGATAAGGATCAGGCTGTATAGACCAAAATGTTTTGAAAGTAATGACAATTATTACTGTGTACTGTATGTGAGGAGATGTGACTCGCTGTTATCATACCAAGAATGTCAAACCTCGAGATTTAACAACAATAAACTTTAGTGGACTTAATTAATACGTCAATAAAAATGCATAAAAGACACTGGATATCTTTAAGGCGGACGTGTTTAAATGCTGCAGGTAGCTTCGTAAATCAAAAGAAAATATTATTTCTTTTTTTAATATTGTCTCCAATTTTCTTGTATAACGTAAACTTGAATTAATATTAAATGTTTAACATCAAACCGATGTGTTAGATCATAGGTGGGCAACATACGGCCCGCGACGATCTTTTGTCCGGTCCTCGAAGAGTTTTCGAACATATGTTGTAATATGGCTTCAGAAAATATCCTTAAATATTTTTTCACTAGTTTCTGATTTCACTATTCGAATTCAGTGCTTAAAGATTATGTGCTAAACAAAAATGACTCTTCGTCATCTTTTGCTATTTTTAAAATTTAGAATACGCAAATAGAATTTTTTTCGTGAATGTTGTCAACAAACGTAAAATTGATAGGGAACGTCGCATATTTCACAACGATTTTATCTACAAGTACTTTGTTCAGCAGTCGAAAAGAATGCTGTATTTTTACTGTCCTGTGAAAGTGTTTCCGCGTGAAAAGATTACAACATTATCTGCCTTTATGTGACAAAACATGCAGACTAAGGAATATTTTATCAGCACAACCACGACAAACATGAGCAAACTACTTAGACTGAAAGCTCGTAAAGCAGACGGATTTCTTGAGAAAAGATAAAATGAAACAGATATAAGCTGATCGTTTCAGCTTTAAATCACACAAAACATTGCTAAGCACGGCAAATTGTTAAGTTATGATGTATTTGTCAAACATTGAATGATCGATGTTATAGATCAAATCTGGCGAGAACACAGAAAAATATTAGCTCACCACATTTAAACAATTAATAAGGATACTAACTCGCCATTGAAAAGATGTGTATTTTCATTTGAGATATTTTTCCAGTCTTTGAATGAAAGCACCAACATCGATGACTGCAAATTAGCTGATATTTCTAAGAGGAATTGCAGAAAACAGAACTCACCCCAAAAATTCTGTCGGTGGAATTAATGAAAGATACTATCAGGAAGGAAGGTACTTTCGAATTTAGTAAAAATTAATTTTTTTATAGATGGAAATACAATAGCAGAAAATGGCGAGTATTTTCACAGACGGTTGTGCATCCTTGGCAGCAAAGAAAGTTGGCATAATGAAGACACAGAGTAACCCGATTAAAGAGATAGATTTCAACAAGAAATTCATACTGTTACACTGTATAATATAAATAATAGTTTTATTTGAATGTGTGCTGGATATGAAACGTGTCACGTATCCACTTGTGAAATTTTTTATTTTTATCAAGGAAAGAGGTACAAAACCTAAAATGTTGAAAAAGCTTCATAAAGATTGCGGTTCGGATCACATTGATACGATGAATCATACCGCTGTATGCTCTTTGAATTTGTGAAAAATTCTGAGAGGTGTTTGAGACCTGACAACCATATATTGCACTGTTTTTGAAGATTAAGGGTAAAATATATAATATCTGAAACTCAGAGAAACGAAGTGGCTTTCAGATCTGGCATTTACATAGGATATCTTTGAACATTTGAAAGAGTGTAACACAAAACAAAAACGGAATGGCATTTTATCTCACTAAATTTGCCAAACAGTGAAGGCATTCAAGTTTAAGCTGAAATTATTTTATTGAGCGCTCAATCATAATATCATAACCCACTTTCAAACACACGAAAAATTTGGCACTGAAGATTGAGTCGGTGGAGAATTACACAAATATGATATCTCCATTTTACAATGAATGTACTCTTAGTTTTTGGGGCTTGAAAAATATTCTGCTCAGTTTCGCATCTTGTAATTCTTCTCTACGACTGATTTTGAAAAAGCACCTGGTTTTCAACAACAAGAACTAATTGATCTGCAATGCGACTCTACCCAGATAGAAAAATTCAAATGAAAACATTGAAAAATTTTAAGTGTAACTCAATGATTCCCAGTTCATCTACTTTCGAACGATGGCCATGAAACTACTTGCTCTGTAAGGCTCCCTATTCACCTATGAACCAAAATCATCGACCATGAACACTAAAATGACCTAGCTACTTTCGATTTTATCTGATATTCGATTTCAATCTTTGGTGAGATTCTTTAAGTTAAAACATGCAGCCAGAGTTCAAAAGACCTGTTAATAACTTTGATCGAACACAAAATGAATGTTTAATAGATGTAAGTTTTTTGGCAAAGTTTAATTGTTTAGATACATTTTTGATCTATATATTTAAACATTACATTAAATACAATTTATTCTTTTTTCAGTTTGTGGATTAATACAGGATGAAGGTATATATTTATTAATCCGGCCCGCGAAGAACTTGTATGTATCCTATCCGGTCCGCCTCATGGAGAAGTTGCCTACCACTGATCTAGATAATTCTTCATATCTTGAGATGATATATATATATTTCAATTGATTTGTATTCCTTGATTCTACAGCTTTTAAATTAGCCTTCACCGCTTCTTGAATTTAGTATTATAATGCTTTTTACTGTCAAGAAAATTCTTACTCCTTATCTTTTACCATAAGTGAAAATTATCTTTCTTTACATCTCTCGTTTGTCTAAAATAATTACCAACATTTTTTCGAGACACTCGTCATTTGTCCAAGTTAAAAGAAATAACACTACTCTATCCGCCTTCACGTGATTACAAATTACGCAGTTGTTTAAATCAAAATAGGCGATCGATAAATAATCTAATGATTATATCAAAACTTTCTGAATGTTCCGTGTACGAAAACAAATGATTCAAACTTTTATTTAAACATAATTAAGGACACATGCGAATATTCTAAAATAATTATCCTAGAAACAGCGGATGATACTTAGAATTGCACGAAATGTTAATTTGAAATTGGTAAATGATTCTAAAATATATTCGTATACTTACTACTCGTTCAAATACGGATGTCAGGGGTTCTCATCCATTATTATGTCATCTAACGATCTATTCCGAAAGTATTATTAGAACATAAAGCAATAGTAAATTGTACAATTTCTCCATATTTAATGTGCTGAACAACAGATTACTGGTTAATTCATTGGGATCTGTGTAAAACAGGGATGTATCGGTTGATAGAATGAGGACTAAAACAGTAGCTTCGGTCTATGAGGATACATGATAAAATTAGTAAATATCAATTAAATATATTGTCATTACGTAATTTAAGTGTATTTATAACTATATTATAAAACATAAACACAGTATGAACATTCGAAAAAGATAACACTTGATCTATGAATACACATGCCATGTTCTTTAATATTAACTAACAATGTGTGTGATGATTGAACACGAAATTCGCCGATTACACTTCTCCTGGGGATTAAATTGATTGTAAAATAATTAATTATATACGGTCCCACATTTTAATCAAGCAGTGATAAATTTTTTACGAAATATATTCCTCACTGTTACCAATCGGTTTTTAACCAAAAAATTCTACTAATCCATCTTCAACAGTTAAATCGTAAATCACGCAAGCTCACACGGGATTATTTAATATAGAATATACATCGTTCATGGACACCTACAGTTGATTCTACTGAGTCAAGCAAGATCAAATTGCATCAAGTCAACGATGGATTTTTCTGATCATATTAAAATATGATTTGTGGATCCCTAAGTTTTTGGTAACAGAGGTTCGGAAATCTAATCCATCTTTATAGGTGGTTAAGTAAATATGGAACATGAATTTTATGATAACTATAAAAAACCATTGAAAATTAATTATAGGCTTTCTCGTTAATTCTTATCTTACTAATAACATTATATTTGCTTACTAAGCTGACGTCATATTCATTCATCTAGAAAATATTGATATCGTTTATGTCCAACGCGCCCGCAAAAAGTCATTCTCGATGAAGGCGATTACAGGAAACAGTTGAAGCTTCGAAAATCACAATCATGGGCTGTTACAAACTAATAGGATGTTAGCTTACTGCCCTAACCTTAAATTAGCAGTCATTTAACCCACGCCTAATATTAATGGCTAAGATGATCATATATTTTGAGATCAGTCACAGAGAGTCTGTCTTCAAATTTTTATCAATAAATCACCAACCATAATTGATAGGGTCAAAAGGTAAACGTATGATACCCTATCAACAAAGACAATACGAACCATACCTAGATAACAATAGATAAGGGCATAGACAATGTTAGTCTAATGCCGGTAAAAAAATTTGAGTTTCCTATTAGAATCCGATCCATTCTTATTAGTTTTAAAAGAGTTGATCACTTCACATACTCAGAGGTATTTACGTATGGTTTGCTTAATATATGTTTATCTATGTTTCTTATTGAACAGAGAGGTCATCAGAGTGGCTAACCGGAGATATATTTTGTCAGACAATGCATCATATATCTTTATCTTAATACCTTAACTCGATTGCTGAAGAAATTTGCATGTTTATCAATACTAATAGTTGAAATATTAAACGATGACACATCAGGTACCTCATCAAATTACAAATGAATTAGAATTCTTTCCGATTATACTAGTTAATATCTTATCTTTATCATAACATATTGAACGAAATTAGAGATAGCATCAATCGTTAATTTCTAAGGTGTCAATCAAAATAACGACACGCCAGTAATTCAATTAATATTGCGTAACAACGCATGTCTAGAATAAAGAATTACCGTCAGAATGACTAATGAACTCAACGAGGAAGAAATAAATAATCGAATCGATCTGATCATCATTCGAGCACTCTTGATTACTTCTAATGAACACCAATCCGATCCAAGGAATGTTTACAGCGATGCGAGATTACAAGAATTAGTAATTCAACGTATTCTCTTTTTATGCTTTGAAAATGTCGATTCTGAGACGAAGAAGCTGTATTTTTCAAATAATGGCGGTTTGGGAAGGTGCACAAAGTTACTCAAACGAACCCAAAAGGCCCAAACATGCAAGGATTGCTGCCCTGATATCTCTAGCTCTCTATGCGAAGAGTGTTTCAGGAATTCTGAACACGTTATTCACAATCACGTACCAGGAACGGAGAAATATAAGTTGTTATGTCATTGCGGAGACTCTGAAGTTTATAAAAACTCACCTCCATGCAGCATGCATGAAATTCCGAAGAATTCCCAGAGCCTTCCGGAACAATTCATACTGCGCATCAGATATATCATAAGACACTTATTAAAATACTTGGAGCTCTTGTGTGGGGATGAGTCTTTACTCGATGAACACGTCAAAGACTGGTTGCTAAGGAGTGAGAACTTACAACAATTAACCGATGAGTTTAAATTAAGAGGCATCATTTATCAAATGGAAGAGAAAGGTGCAACCACCAATACTCATAGATCATGTCTGATGATCTTTAGACCTGAGAATGAGAATCATGAATACGCATACTCTTGCGTAAGGTTCGCTAATCCACCAGGAATACTGTCCGAGCAATTGTTAAGACTTCATTCATGTGGGTATTTATGTGTCATGTACAAACACACATCTGAAGATTGCGAGGCCTTAAGCGTCAAAATTCAACAGTTTATTCATGACAGTCTTCCAGGTTCTGGCATGTATTGCCGATTTATCAAAGTTCACATGCTATTTTTTATGAAACTATCTAGTTGCCTGATACATTTAATCAAAGATACATGTCTTAGGAAATCTGAACTCTGTGACGTCATGTCTGAAATTGTGTTCGAAACTTCTCTGCCTGAAAAATTATTTTTCAACACAAGCCTCTGGAAGGAAATACGATATAACCTCACTTATAGAATTGTTTTGCCTTCTTTTTATTCCCGTCCCGGAGCTCTGAATTTCTCAAAATTTTACTTGCAAAACTTCTATCTTCTCTATTCAGAACTGCTCGTGAATAATGATTTAAACGATTATTTGTTCAGCCTGGCAACTCACTTTGCTATATCGAAACTCAGTTTCACATACCTAGTACAAAATGGTGTTCTATTCAAAATCCTGGATTTCATTTCCTGCATTCTGAATCAACTGGGATTAGGAAGAGGCCAATCAATATCTAATGTTCTGAAAAAAACAACTGCAAAGGATATTAACTTGGTTTACGAACTCGCTGCTCATTTCAATGAATTGATATCTCTCCGTGAGAATCGAATTGACGACACCCCTGAAATTAAATCTGAACTTCAAAGAACAGCCACTCGATTGGTGCAGTTCTGCATTGATTTTGACGATATGGAGCCACTGACACAGGCAGATATTTATCGAGAAAATGAAATCCCTTATCACAAAACGTATAATGTCATAAGGCTACTTCATAATATTCTTGCATCATATGTCAATTTATTCCTCAGTTTTGACGAAATGGGAAATATGATAATCAGCCAGTTTGTAAAGATTTTCAAAATCGACATGCAAAGAATTACTGCAAACCTATCGCCCCAAAAAGCGATTGAGAAACTTGTTACACTGTCTGATTTTGAAAAAAAACCGTTTTCAATCTTCAACATGAGTCAAAGATTGTTTTTTGACATACTCACCGAGTGTGTAGTGAAACGGAACTTGAGTGACGAGTTGAAAAATACGATTTTGCAAGACCAGGCGTTTTTGATATTTGTATCACAGGCAGCCATGACTTCATTGTCTTTGGAAATGTATTTTAAAGCTGGCCGCTTCATTAATCCATCAAATTATTTTAGGTGTCTATTATCTACTTACCATTCACCGAAAATGGTTCACTACCTTTACATGCAGGATTTTAACGCAATCCAATTCTTGATTTCGTGTTTAACTCCAGAAAATTTCTTGAAATATGTACTGTTCAACGTTTTTCCTTCTATTCGCGAAAAAACAACAGTATATGAATCTTTGTCCTCAATTCTGTCACTTCAGGAATTAGATTACACGTCTATTCTACAGCAAATATTCATATTGATTTACAACGCTCTGACCGAGATGCGGCTAGTTGGTGATTTGGACGATCCCGACTCCTATTTTATTAAACGTCAACTCATTCACATTCTCGCCTATGAAGATAAAACTGAAAAATATTTGAGAAAAAACATTTACATAGATCGCTCATCGTTTAGATCTTCAATTCCTCAATCAAAAATGTCTATGTTCGATGAAATTCTGTCTGGATTGTCAGAGACTGTAAATTCGCCATTAAAAAAGGATATAAAAATGCTGAATAATATATATTTAGACCCAGGCTCTCCGTTTTATCACTTAAATACCACGGATGATACGCGATTAATCCTGAATAAGTTCTTTTTTATGAATGTGTGCATTACCAAAGGATTCATACTTCCTAAAATTACTGAGCTGAGACCAGAATTTAAAGGAATGGACGACTTCCTGTTTTCAAAAACCTTTTTATCATTCATCTTGGAGGTCTTTGTTAAATATTACAGAAATTCAGAATTATGGAAAAAGGACACTCCGGATTTGTTCCTTTTTGTTATCTTGATTCTATGCCTAATCATTAGAGTATCGAAGGCTCGTACTATTTCTGACAACCATCATAAGAGGATGCTTGAATTTTTCGGACCACAACCGCAATTGGATAATCGAAGTTTTCTAGATATTCTGAAGAGTGAAAGTTCAAACTTCCAAAGTGTACTCGTGATGCCAATGGTTGACAGATTCATCAAACTCTCGGTGTAGTTAAATAAATACAAAATCCTTTACTTATTTTAGTTAATTTAAATATTATTTCGATTTTATCTCAAATTTACGAACAAATAGATTTACAGGTTTCGGTTTAAAGGGCGCAGAGATGTCTACTCGGTCTGATATTTCTTAAATATCTATGGACATGTGATCTTAGAATTCTGATCTGCATTTTCATTCTAGTCGCACGTCTCACAATACGATCTGTCAGTTTTTCTTCATAGCTTGCACATTGGTGGTGCCCTGAATCATCTACACGGTTTAAATTGATATTAAATTTCTATATTTCTTTAAGTTAATAATATGTTCATGAAGTACTGTGGTTACCATATCAGCATATCGTGTTTCTAAGATCTAGGAGAAGGATTTAAGAAATTTGTTTAATCTTAAAAAATCGGAAATTGATCATATACTCTTAAACATTTATTGATCACGAAATCTTGTATGACATTTGAAAATATGATAAAATTCAGTTTCTTGTTGTGACGATTTTCTGGATTTATCAATTATTTACTAGTCTATTGTGTTTTATCAATTCTAGAAAGTTGTTGTAATTATCGTCATGAAACTGGAATAAATGACGTCATCGTTAAACGAATGTCACATTCTTTTACATTGATCCACTGTAATTCTTATGAAGTACATCACAACTCTCTTAGGGTTCGTTTATACTTAGGGTTAGGTGTGTCTTATGACTTTCCTCATATCCACTAATCAAAATAATTTACAACCAGTACGCTAACACATTTAAATTTAGTTTTGTGACATGAGACTAAAATATTAGATTTTAAGACTCATCATGATATCATTAAAGATTTTCTGATTATTTTCATTCTATTAAAAAATGCGTACCAGTATAGACTTCTGATAACTTCACAAGATTTTGGATGCTACATCTCATAGATATGATAGTCTTGCCTTGGTTTGAGTACTATTATTTTAGCATAAAATCTGCACTAATAGCTGCCTTTATTGTGTTTAGAGATGTTCTGGGCCTCATAAAAACTGTGCTTGTTCCTAAATTAAGGTATCAGATCGGAAGTTTGGTCAGTAGATTTAATATATGATAAAGAGTTCATATTTTTCAAAATACTCATATTTGTAGAATTACGTCATTTCTTCTGATTATATCAGAAATTATAAATATTACCTCTAGTATTCAATACAAATAAAAATCTAATCTGCGGGTTTTATTAAGACGTTATCTTGATAAAAATATAATTAATTTAAGAAAAATGCTATGAAATATCCAAATAATTTACACACAAAACAGTACTGAAAATTAATTATTGAATCGGTTATTCATGAATTATTCAATCGATACTCCAGGCAAAAAAGAACAAATACAATAAGTGTAAATATCAATACAACAATCCTGTCTAATTTTTTTATCCGTATCTATTTTTCAGTTATTACAAATTCCTGTCTCATGTTCTAAAATTTTGACAGGGTTGACCGTATAAAAGTTCATTAAGGGGCTTGTTTGTACATAATCTATAAGGTATTAGAGTATATGATTTATCATTGCTGATTTTCATGCACAGCTAATACTGTATAAACATTAAGGACTTAGTTATGGTAAATTTCTAATCTAATCATTAGTTGAAATATTCTTTTATAGCTACTCATTTTCTAAAAGCTTTATGAGCGTGAATAAAGAACATGAATCATAAAACGAGGCTATTTTAAAAGGTAACATAATATCTAAAATGAAAAAATGAATTGAGTACGGTTCACGAATTCGTGGATATATAAGGTTAATTATCCACCGATAGTTTTCTAACGAAGAGTTACAAACATATCGCGATGAAAGTTTCATTTAACGTAACGCCTTTTGATTATCAAGTGACAATCTCTTAAAACGATGTTAATTTATTCTATGTCTTGGGGTTAAAATAATATTTTAAGATATCTAACATCCGTTGAATGATGACATCGATGATGACATAATTAATTGAATCTTAGATTGATGTATTGTCAAGACTATTATAATTGGATATTTAATCATTTAACGTAAGCGAAATCTAAAAATGCGCAACTCATAAGAAATATTTTAAGGCGTTGACCCGTTAAATCTGTGTCACAAAATTATTGTCGATGTCACGTACTTGTAAATAAATTAATTAAATTCGACACTTTTAATCTCTTACCATTGTTACAATAATCCATATAGCTTTATATCAAAGTCAAGAATTCATCATAATTTTAGATACGGTTGGAATAGTCATTTTACAGGTGAAGTAACGACTTCATTTGGTTTTCGATTAAAATAGATAGATTAGCTTTAATTATGTGAATATGATTTACGGGCTTAGGTCATTAAGCCAATGAATCTTGATGCACCAGACTGGGTACACTGCTAGATGAAGCAGATGTGACTGAAATTCGTGCTTTCTCGCTTATTCATAAATCTACCAACCTCATATTTTCAGATTGATTTCATCGATGTCACATATAGCAACAAACTGAGCTGTAAAGAAGATTAATATGGGTGTAATTGACTTATAAATACTCGAATGTATCAATAAAAGGGGTGACTCAATTTGCGACGACAACACATTATTTTCAACGATGGCCATAATCAATGCAGACCGTAGTCGGCAAAGAGACATGTATACCTTTATTTACATCGATTAACGAATCGCTTGATCGTTTGAAAAATAAGTGCCCTTATACGAATATTTTTCAAAAAATGTGCGCTGACGGCCCTAAATAGATTTGGGGCATACCTTTCCAGAGAATGATCTATTTAAAATATTTTATTGTTTCAAAAGACCATCTTAGAGGGTTATTAAGGAGAATAATACCTCCTGAAGCACGCACAGAATTCACAAATCAAGAATGACATGAAGAATAGATGGGCTGGTCGAATAAACGTTAAATCCTACTTCTGAAAGATTAAAGATCGAAGGAACAAAAGATCAAGCTTGAATTGAAAAGCATTACTGGTCTGGGCGATCAATGATAATTATTCTGAGATTATGGAACAAAAAAATTGATTTTTAAATGACGTGATAGACCGGACACTTAGATATGAAAAGAAAAATAGAATTTAAAATCATCAAGCCGTCACTCCGTTTGCTGAGATGTTTTAATAATATAAAACACCTTCAAAGGAAAGTATGTCGATAGCATATGGCTTGTGTATATATTATTTAACACCACAATGCTTAATATTACATGACGTTTATAAACCTTGTCCACCAATACGATTGACTAAGTCATTGAACCCATTTCGTCACTTAATCTATGTGAGGTAAAAATTTTGGATTTTTGGGCTAAGATGAGTCTCATATATTAAGGATTTAATATTTTCACAGATCACTTTATTTACACGTGGATGTTTCATGATGTTTATTATTCGGTCTAATTACGTCTACTAGAATTTATGATAATAGACTGTTCTTTTAACATTATCAAATATTTTTTAGAGTTTATAACTGCTTGAATGATTAATTTATAAACTGACAAATATTACCTCATTTATTCTTCGGATAATATCTCTTTCAGACCAATTATTTGACTATTATGACCCTTTGGTCTTAAACTCTTATTAAATCTGGACAATTCTTCTGAATTTTTTTGTTAAGTTTGATTAACTTTATGAGATTGGTTAAAATATATTTTAGCCTTTCAAGTTCAACTATTTTCAGTTTTTGTTATTTTATTTTTTAAACTGTTAGAACAAGATAGACTTTCTACATTGATATATTTGACCTATTTGCCAATCATAGAGGTAAGTATGTTTGTTTTTCTGTAACAATGATACTATTCCTGATGGTAATTTATTCTGCCGCTGATTGTGTCTCATAACATCCCAGTTTCTAATATTTTACATAGACAACGGATTTAATTGATTCTCTGTGTTTTTCTCACTTAAAACGAGTGAATAATTTCAGAATATAATCACGAAAGTAATGTATTGGTATCACTGTAGACTTGAATTATGGTGGGTCAGGCGAAATATTGGAGAAAGAAGGCGACGTTTGAAATACACCGTAGTATCAATTTTCAAATTAATTGTTTCCTGTTTTGGTTGTATATTAACTGAATCGGATTTTGAAAAAATATTTTAGGTTCAGAATTTTACACCAAGTTTTGGTTGATACATATTGACACATTGAAATATCCTGACCACTTATAAAACGATCATTTTTGATTTAACAATACATGTCTAAAACATTGTTGATATAATCTTTTAGATAAATAAAATTAAAAAGAATATGCCCTCAAAAATTTAAATACAAAACTGAAAGATTTAGAGGTCTTGAAACAGCCATATGAATCATTTGTCTTATCTTTCAGAATTGCTCAACATAAACCAGTAGATTTCTACATTTATTTAGGTCCCAGGGCATTGAATAGTATCCTAAATCTTCGCGTCACAATCGTCTAGAGTTAAAAAACCCATTTAAAATTTTTTATTCGTTCGAGCATTTTTTCATAGCATAGGTTAGGAAAAACCAGTTTTAACGTAAAGAATAAACCAAGTTGTATATATTTTATGAAAATGCTTAGTATCGAAGATCATCGATTTTTGATAAGTATTCGAAAAATATACTTGTTACCTCGTTTTGCAGTCGAAATCTCCATTGTTTATGGTTATTATTTCGCCGTCCTAAAATTGCCTTATCTGAACGATACTATGAACTACCCAAAGATATTTTCTGTTTATTTTATCTGTGTTTGTTGAGTATGACTCGATTAATATACAACTAAAACATGGATGTCCAATATCGGTATGGATTAAGTTTGGGATCGTCATCAAATAGCGAACCTTACTTCAAACCCCTCTATCGTCGAATGAAAAGCGAACATAACAATTCATTCTTCTACATTAATCTTCAGAGTTTTACATAGATTTATATTGCAAACAGTCAACATGGCAAAGAATGACCCAATGTTGATATTTTTCAATCAAGCTGCATCAGCGACTATTGATATCTACCATCGCATCCCACTCCTCATCTCGACAATCTGAAATCTCATAAATTGAAAAGCGCACGAGTTTTAAATGACATGTTCTCGCTTTAAAGCCACGTTTTCCCATTCAGTAACTTTTTTGGTGCTGGTTTCAGTTATTTGGATAAATAAAAGAATTAAATAGAAAATGAATTTTCAACCTTCACGAATATATACACTTGAAAATTTGAAAAAAAATCAGACGAAAGAATTAATTTTGAAATTAATTCGTTTTCATCATAATTTGTATATACCTTTTACGTCATGTTCACGTTAAGTTATTGGAATAAATATCGGTAGCAAATTTTTTTGATAATACAATTTTTGTTTTAGGAAAGGTTAAGAATGAATCTAACATGATAATTTAGAAAGGGATAAGCGCATGCCTCACTAGATGGTGAAATACAGTAAACCCTCTCTATTTTTCACACAAAAATAATTTTCCATGAATTTTGACAACGAGTACTATATCGCAATTATCGTTTTTGCATCACTCATCATGAGCAGAATAAACCATAAAATCCTAAATTAATCTTAGTCTAAAAAGTAAAATAAATAAATTGTGGAGTACCTTTAATATTTTGTTTCTAAATATGGAATCGAAGATTCATTGCCGATGGGTGAGATTTTAGACATATTAAAAAAGTCATAAGTTCATTTTCAACTCAAAGTACACAAAACCGAACATATAAATTTGCAAAAGATATATGAATCGTTAATTACTGCGCAAACTAAGTGAAATATAAAAATTCAAGATATTCCGAGTAAGATTGATGGTTTTGACTGCTTTATACCACCATTTTTTGAATGCCAAGGTCTATTTTTTAGTCTTTTTCCAAATCTTGTCCGTTAATGGTTGAAAATTAGACAAGGTTTACTGTATTTTAAATTCAGTTATCCTCGCTTTATACCAGATAGGTTCAAGGAATTCGATCCTTAAACGTATTTGTATTAAGCTATGATTCTTAGATAAGCAAATGTGATCGTTATAAACAATAAATGTTATGGAGCAAACATCAAATATTTTGATAACAATAAACACGCGGGTATCAACTGGATTTTGTTAAGTTGATTATCTTAAAATGATAGAGACTCAGACTTTTTACGATTTCAACGATCAAATAGAAGGTTTATCTTCGTGATCAATACCTTGTAGATTATATCATTAAAAATAAATTCTTATGATGGCCTGCGTTTTGAAGTAGAAACCTTGATTTTCTTCATCTTCCAAATTTTAAATAATTGATTAAATGTACACTAATTTTTTCATCAGAGCAACGCTGTTAATCAAAATTTATTTAACGCTAAAGATATGTATCCAATGGGTGAATATATAAACTAGTATTCAAGTCTATAATGGGTCCTAAATACTGTACGTTAAAACATTTTTGTCACAAATGCGAGATGTTTTAAAGCTAAATGGTCACCAGAGACCAAAACTTATTAAAAGTAACAAAACAGACTCTCAAAACTTTACAGAGTAAAATTAGTCTAGCTGTGACACATTCAATTATTCCGCTTTTTATTTTAAGATCAGTTTACGTAAGGTTCCCATTAACTTTTTTTACAGATTTGTGTTTTTACAGATGACTAATCCAAATAAACCATTCACCGTCAAATATGTCTGATTTGCTGATATTGATATTCAAAAGTTCAAAATGTATATTAAATACCAAAATATGAATGAAAAACATTAGATCCTTGCCATTAGCTACACTAAAATCTAAGTAGATGACTGTGAATATCACTGAATATTATCAAGTCAATATATGATATATTTATAAATTCTTACATATTTTGAAAACATATAAAATGTTAAACTTTTGAATCTCTCCATCAGGCTTTCGGACATTTTATGACAAAAAATGGTTTAAAATGGTTTCATTTGATATTAATCTTAAATCATAGAGTTATGACTGTGAATTCATGATTAAAAATTTTTTTGATTTTTTTGTTAATCGAATGCGAGATACTTTGAACAAGTACCTCAAACATAGTTTATAAGCATATATGATACTCTCTATTTGAAATCGAATTCTTTGAAAAACAATTCATTTAAATTTTGTGAAAAGAAATAATATTGAAGAATAATAAGAAATTCTTTTTTGATATATCACTCTTTTTTCTGCTAAATTTTTAATAAAATTAGATAAAACGACGACTGATTTAGTTTCCACAATGAAAACTACAAATCCTTATTTGTTTTGTAATACAACAATAACGTTTGATATTGTTAGATTTCAACAATTCTTGAGGTATAAATAATTGAAAGAGAAGAAATCATCTAAGATTTTCATGTTTAAAATTTCAAATTAATCTATTACGAACTGGGAGTTGATAAAAAAAGAAATCGAACCGAAAACTGTTCGATACCATCATGGGTTCTAAGAATATGAAGTCCTCTAATTATTTGTTTCAAAGATGTAGAAAGTCTTATATTAATGAGTACAAGATAAGAATCAAGATTTTGGTAAAATATATACATTCAATTTTCGATGGTAGGGTTATATGTGACTAATTATAGGTACGAAATGATAAAGAATCAAGGGATTGTTATCTTAAACCTAACATATGTGGCAAAGAATAGAACATAAAGTGAAACAGAACGAATCGGTAGAAGTCTGATGATGACAATTACATCTCTATTATGTGAATCATCGTATCATTATTCAAGACATTACAATATTTTTTAACTCATGTGCAGAAATATACCCTCTCTGTCTGAATACCGAATAAGATTGTATGAAATATTTTGAATAATTAAAGAAAAATCAGTAACTATATGTTTGAAAACTTCCAATAAGAACACATTTTCCATTTATCAGATAATTATATCATTATATATTAATTTAAAATAACTTAACTTAAATCCTGCCGACTCAACGCTCTCTAATCAACACAAGTCTTGCCACGGCTGTTTGCAATAGACGGGTCGGCATATCTCTCCGACTGGCTCGTCATATTATTAAATAATATAGCAAATAACTATTGTCTTAATGGGAATAGTAGTGTGTATCATTTAAAATTGACAAACTAGACTCCTCTCATTCATCAGTTAGTCTCGTATATTTTTATTCAATATCGCAGATATCGTGGTTCTGAAAATATTTCATTGTTTGATTTGGGAACGAGTTATGAAATTCATAATCGGTTAAATTGAGGCGGAATAATGATAGAATTAATAAATTTATATATTGAATAGGCTCAAAAGAATGAAAAAGCATAAAAACCCTTGGCAGTCAGCCACAAAACTTCGCGAATGTCATTAGTTTAATGGCGTTTGATGAGAAAAATGTAGCCATAAATTATCGATTGCTTGTATACCGAATTTAACACCCACCCAAGCTTTTTAGTTATATTTATTGTAGGATTAACTACACAAATGATTTTATCATACGCTCCCTATTAATTTTTCAAAACATTAGATGTTATTTGTATTCTATCTCATTTTTTCAATCAATATTTTTTGACGTCAGTTCTATTTATGAATTAATTTCATCAGCAACGCATCCTCGCTGTCTAAAAAATAAATTTTTACTTTTTTAAACTAAATTCAAATATTAAGAATTTCATCTGTTAGCCATTTCAAAACCATTACATATTGGTTGTTATAATTATCAAATCTACAATAAATATGTTATCTTGTAAAATTAAAATGTAAATCGTCAGTCAAAAATACTGAAAATAAAAAGTACTCGAACAAGCCTACGATATACACGGTAATTAATTTACACGGTTTTATTGATAATCAATTTTATTCTATTTTGCGTATACTGAATAAATACTTTTCAAAAAGTTGAGTTCTGTTTTAAATCATTAACCAAGGAACGCGGACGTATATTCATAAATAACCTAAAACATCCAATTGACAACTACAATACTTCGACAGCCAATGGTATATTACTGCTTTAGCAATGTTTATTTGATATCTTAGAACTTCAATATAGTATTTGGATACTCTTCTACTGTTATCATATTATGTAAAATTGCTTTGTATAAAAGTGGAAAATTATCTTTATTCAAGACTTACTAATAAAGATTTTCTCATCTAAGAACATTCACGTTTTAGGTGAAAAAAATGTAGAGACCTAAACCAAGCCAAATAAATTATGATCGCTAGTTTCATGGCATCAACAAACGACTCACTTAAGGACAATAGAAGCCGCTTGATTAAGTAAAAGATGAGTAAAAACTTTTGGCATAATTATTCTTACGCCACTGTATTTCTGCATAATTTATCAGCTTAAACGAACGATAATAGGAATAATTAGAATGTCGAGATATTTTCAAGTATTTCGGTGATTTATTTTATCTTTTTGATGGACATTTAAATGTTCAAACATTAATAATTTTTCACGCTTCTCATTCAAATTTTTCCAGAATACAGGAATCAAACAAATATACTTTGCCAAACAAAAATGTTATATTTTTATTAACTATCAATATCTGGTAATAAAAAAATGTGTCAAGGCTGGCATATAAATTTTATTTGCTGAGATTGAACTAGTGCATTTGTACAGTATCTATTTTCATGCGTGTTACTAATTACTCTATTCCATCATTTTATCGACTGAATCACGTAAGATTCTTTGTATGGCTTGAATTTGACTGTCGTTGTGGTATCTCGTTTAATATTCATCTTTACAATAAAATGATTTTCCAGGTATTTACATTTAAAATTTTTTTAGATTATAATTTCCTATGGAAATTTTTATGATTCTGTGCCATGGACATAACTTCGTTTTGATAATTATGCTTCTAATTAATACAATAAGTGTTGTTCTCACCCTATTAAAAATATCAAAATATTTTTCAGATGCCAATGAATCTTCAAGAAAACTAAATATTTAGAAACATGAACCTACATAAATCAATTAAATTCAAATTCTGACGTTAATTGGTAAAATATGGCCATAGTTCGGTTAAAATTTACTATGATAATAAAAGGATTATTGTTTATCTGACCGTGCCCTCACGCTATAAATCTCGAATTTGCATAAAAATGAAACATCAAAACATAAATAGGATATAGCAATTAATTCATAAACAATTCTTTGATCAATAAATGTCAATTTTGTTTTAAATATAAATCCAGAGTATCAGACTACCATCACGAAAATATTCGATGCTATAAAGAAAAATTCAAAATATATATAAAAGATGAATTTGTACTATCTCGCCAACTTCGACCGCTCAAAACTTTATAATATAAGAAGACTTTTATATAAATTTTATAAATCAAATCCGTTTTCATATACGGATGGAAAACAAGACTGATGATTTATATTAAATGATATTGAGAAACATCTTCGAATATACATATCTACCTACTACAAGGCATCTTAGCGATTTTGAAAAATAAAAAATCTAAATTCTTACAACGAATCGATCCCAATATCAGTTTAAAGAGCTGTTTTTTCCTCTCCTATCTATGTAAATGTATATCGATTCATAGAAACATAATCCTACCCACTTACTGAACGATGATGATATCAAGAGTCGGCTAAAATGGTTCGAGCCATCAGCTATTTAATTTGTTAAAAATGTTCTCAGATGTTAAAAAATCTATAAGGATTCTTAAGAGATGAATGCGCATTAGAAATCTTTAGAGAGTTTATGATATATTTTTAAGACACTTTTAATGTACGATTTTACTAAGATAAGGAAGAGGCAACAAAGAGCAGTATTTTCTCGTGAATTGAGAAGGATAGTAAAATATTTAAATCTTTTCACACAAATACTCATGTTGAAGGATGACATCGTTTATTTCTTCAAGGATATTTTCCAATTATTCAAATATTGTTACATTTCTCTTATTCCTCAAAATATATCCATAGCTGATCTATAATAAAATAGATAAGCCTTTTGTAAATTCTGAAATCATCGTTTACAAAGGCAACAAGAATCATTCCTCAAAATTGCAGAACATAAATGATAATTACATTTTTATCTTTCCCGTAGAATTCATCAAAAATTCTTCATATAGTTTTGACTGTTACATAAGTGAATTTGAATTAATTTTTGCTAAATATTGACAATAAATATAATATTCAATCCTTCTGTTCATATAGGTCGAGTTTAAAAATTACGCCTGAAATACAAAGTAATACAAGGTTATTAACTAATAAATACCAAATTGTGTAACTATTTATAGTTGGGGATATTGTGTATTTTGCGCAAGTATACTTTGCGAAAATACCATGACATGGACTTCTTGGTAGTACAAATATATTTTTAGATACGTTTGAAGAGAAAAATGAAATATCGTCCCAAAATCTTAAGGAAATGCTTTTTTCACTTTGTAATGATCATTACATTTGTTATATCATTTTCAATTCAGTTTTAATCAGAGAAACAAGATAATATCGACAATATGAAATTTTTATTTTCGTAACATTTTGTTCGCCTTAGCTAAAGTTCTATCTTGAATTATCTGATCTTTTCAGATTAGCCGAATCACGCTGCACATGGTCCTTGCTGTGTTAAATTAAATTCATTTTAGTTTGACCAATAATCATTTTTATATTATTCACTAAAACATATATCTTATTCTTCGAACTCGGGTTTTGTTTTCTGATTAAAAGCTGTTTAATTCCACTCTCATGTATAAAATCATGTTTAAACTTCTCCTTTTGATACAATTCCCAGTTGTGGTTGATAAAACAGAAAATGGTAAGACGCGTCTAACACGTTAAAAATTTATGAGAACAGTCTAATGTTTAGAGAACTGGCATTCACAAAATTAACGACATTATCATTACCTTTTGTAATTTTAAAATTATTTACTTATAAATATTTTTTGATGAATCAAACAGTAAATCTGAACGACTTTCTGTATTTAATTCTGCTGCAAGCTAGGAAATCATTAACGAATCATAGAATATTTTCATTCTGAATTTTGGAGACATCACATATGTTTTCTTTGGAGATCTTAAAAATACTAGCAACCGCCAAATTTTTTAAGACATCAACTGCCATGTTCGTTGTTTCATAGCTTTACATAAGAGAAACACCTTTAAAATTACCATCCCATTTTTTCAATCACACAATAAAATAATTTTTCAAAAATTTGCAACATCTTTCTATTCATTTGAATGAATACTAAATATTTATTGTTTTGTACATTTGATTTCCTGAATTTTCTCATCGAGAATATCAGAAATTATGTCATCAATTCTCCTGTACAATATCGTTAGATTTGCAAATTAAAGTCAACTTATTTACAAATTCTTATCAAAAAACGAATCGAACAACATTTTAGTTTGTCATCAAAACTACCACATCTATGATACGAGGTTTAGAAGCTCGAGCAACTCTGATATCAACAAAATAATAATTTATAACCGCACCTGAGTTTTAATCATTGAAAGCGACACCAGGTTCAAGTCTTGATATCTGGACACCATCAGCTTTCCTTCTATATATCTATGTTATTTTTGATAAGGTTCTAATTCTCATATTTAATGAAGTTTCAGTTTTCTGCGGTTCATAGATTCAGCCGATATAACTTGGACATAAATATCTCATATATATTTCTAAATTTCTGATGTAAGTTTTTTTATGAGAAACTATAGCTGTACTAATCGTCATCATATTTCCTTTTCTACACATTCTCATATTTGAAATCCTTGCTCATATGTGATTCTTGATAGATTTCAAAAAATAATTCACAAAACCTAGTCTATAGAGAATGTTGACAGAAGTATCACCAAATCATAACAATTCCATTTGTAAACATTACTCTTTATAACCCGAACTTTAAAATAATGGAATATTACTGATTTGATAGAACTATACCTTTCATCGACGTCACAAATTTTGTAAATCTTCATAACATAATGTTTGCATGTGATATCTGAAACTTTAATTGAGTAAAATTATGCAGTCTCACACACTTTTATAGCCAGTTAAATTAAAAAATTAAAACATATTTTGTGACAACAATTAAAACAATAATGATTCATTTGGCTATGAAATCCTATCTAAAATCAATTGAACTAAAATACTTCTCACTACAAACAGAATTTTTTAACTGCCTAGGTAATCTTTGAATAGACAAACAACTCATATTTTCGATCGTCATAGGCTAACCCATTAAAATCATCATTTGGCTATCCGTTAAATAATCGCTTCTCAATTTGAACCAACATTTAATAAAGGCAGGTAAAAGGGATAAATGCACTATCCAGAAATCTTGATTCTATTCTTGGTTCTATTTGAAGAAACTGTGAGCACTATATTAAAATTTTAATATGCTTGAAATGCTAAGTTGTGCAGTATAAAATGTGTGTCATCGGTTTTGCAACTCTTAAATGCTTTTAGTCAATCATAAGCTTACAGATGAACAGCTTGGCTTATTACATTCAGGAGGATATTTTAAACTTTGAAATCCCCTCAGAGATGGGGCAGGGTAAGTTATTTATAATTTTCTACTCCCCCAAGTCTTATTGGAATATTTGTATTTTGAGATTGGGGAACAGCGCTGGTTATTTCTCTTAGCTGATCTGGCAACCCTAATCATAAAAATTCTTGATTCAATGAATGAACTCCCCTCAAAGACAGCTAATCAACTCATAATGGGATTCGTTCGAAAATTAATCACTTATCCAATAAGTGGGGTGATAAAATGATAAATGTCTATTCATGAAATTTAAGAAAACAACCAATAAATGCTGTTTAGCTCGTGTATGATGTTAATTTTTAAACGAGTATTCTGAAAGCTATGGATTAAATGCGATATTATCTTTTCAAAAATTTAAAACAATATCTAATGTTCTCATAATATTAAAATCCATGACGCCGCCAGATTATTGGCTTGTTCGACGCTTATGCACTATTTAAACAAAATACAAACTTTACAATCTTCATTACCATCTTTTCCGTGTATTGAAAGGATATGATTTTTTTGCGGCACTTTTTCAAACTTTTATACACGAGTTTTTCATCGATTTTAAAAC
This sequence comes from Thelohanellus kitauei, assembly GCA_000827895.1. NCBI lineage: Eukaryota > Metazoa > Cnidaria > Myxozoa > Bivalvulida > Myxobolidae > Thelohanellus > Thelohanellus kitauei. The sequence goes on along the minus strand of JWZT01001753.1, from coordinate 6,232 downwards.
TAGGCGTGATGCCTAGATTTTCGCCGTTATTCATGACGCATAAAATTCTCGCAGAAAATTTTTTGCACCAAAGATTATCACGCGTTAACATCGCTTGAATGCAATCTGTATGATAAAAGGCATACTTTGGACGATTTCGACAAAATAACTGTTGAATAACCTCAAAATAATATATTTTGTTTTAGGTTCAGAAATCTAAATAAAAATATCATGTACTGAGTTAGGAAAAAGAGTTAAGAGTTGATGTATAAAATATTGGCATTGAACAACGGTGGATTCTTCTTGCGCCAAGAGACCTTTCACTGCCATATCTATTAACATTAAAATATTCTCGTTCCCCACAACATCATCGTATTGATAGCAAAGTAGTCTAGTGTATATTTAAATATACGAAGAAACAAGTTCCATGATGTATTGTAGAAGGTCAGATTTATGGTTTATGTCTTGATTAGAGAGATATAAACAGGCCTGGTCTGAAAATTGCTGGATATTATTTGACATACTAGGCAATGTTTTGAAACCCATTTCATGTGGTTTGAATTTTGACTACTAGTTGGGATAAAAGAGCGAAATGGATAGAAACAACAAGCGAATCCCGTAGTTTGATACAAATGTAGAAACTGTCGTCAATATTGATATACTTTTTCAAATAACGTGCTATAACATTGATAAACCTCCCCTGAGCCCTTAAGGATGTAATACAAAACCCGACACGTTTCGGCGAAAACCGATTCATCATCTTTGAAACGATTAACAACGGTTAAACAAAGATCAATTGCCTATAATATCGTAATCCAACCTTCTGACTGATAAATGCATAATCATGCTGTATGACCATATGATTTAAATGAGCCAAGATATTTCCGAAAGCATGCATGATATTAAATATCTGACGAGATGAATCGCTTGAACCAAATTTATTTTTAAGTTGCTAGTTAAAAAAAACTTACCTGATATAATTCATTTGAATAAAATTTCACAAGATGTTGAAAGACGTCCATTAATTTATTCTCGGCTACGTATTTTTTTATCACGCTCGCCATTAAACTCGAAAGATGCTTGACGTCATTCACGTTATGACAGAAAATCAATATATTATTGATATACTGTTCAAATATACCCTTACATCAATATCTGTTAGGATGCCAGACAGTTCATCTCCACTAGAATCCCTCTTATATTCAATCAGATGAGAAGCAGGCCCAGACACTCGTGCGAGCCATTTGTATATTGAATTGATGTCCAGTGGCAGCAGACCATAAAGTAATTTTTGACTATTTGAACGATCAACCAAATCCTTTAAAAATCTGCAGCAAGTTTTAATCAACAACGATTGACCATTGGGAGGAATACTGAGAATAAGCGCCACAAATTCTAGGAAATCCACTGAAAAATGAGCTTTGGATATCATTCCAGAGACAAAAAATAGATATGACTCGATTCTGGCGTAATCGGACGTCATATTCCTCATATATGCAACTGCGCTGTTTAAGTAGGTTTGAATTGGAATACATTTCCACGTTGATTTCAAACTGCATAACATTCTTGTTCGAACGTCCAAAATAAAATTGACTCTCTGTGGGTTACTGGTTTCCTTCTTAGATATAACTACTAAATACCATAATTCGTTCACACACAAAGATGGCATTCCATGTATGATTCGCAAACATTCTACAATATGTTTCAGAATCTCTTTTAAGTTTGTGACAATTCTTCAAATGCACACCATTTGCGAATTCAGTCCAAAAATTTGCGATTTCATTGTATATCTACTTAAACCAGGTTTACATGTAAATCTTCGAACGCTCCAATGTAAATAATCTCATCTAAAAACGAATAATCTTTTATCTGCCATGATAATCTCAAATTACATGAATCGAATTAACGTACGTATCAAAAAATTTGTGGGAAACCGCTGCCAAGATATGGATTATGGATATGGTCCTAAATTATTCAACTAATACCAATTTGGTGTTTCATTTCGTATATTTTCAGCTAAAATTGGTCGAAAATCGTCCACCAAGTTTGTGAAAAACCTGTACTCTCTTTCGCTTTCCACCTGACTCTGTAGCTGAATAATTTATATCACACCTCAAATTTACTAATATACGTCAAGATGTAATCAGCGCAAGTGTTTATCAAACTCGTATTTTCTGGGGCCACTCCTCTTAATTGAAGCCATATGTCCAAAAAGAGTTTGTCATTACAAATTGATTCAGGAGGGAATACGCATGCTTTGATCTTGCAAAGATCAATAATGTCCTTCAATAAAGAGGTTTCTTTCAATCTTGCCATTAAATCAGACAGAAATTAATAAAAATAGTACAATGACATCTCCGCAATCTACTTTTACCTCATGAACCCTTTCAGATATCAAGGAATCATCATTTAGATTAATCCATGGGATGATACCGAGAAAGAGTTCTCTCATAAAATCTAGAACAGCCTTTTCTGGTCGCAAATCATCTAGTTGATAGCTGATTTGTTCTGGTTCGCTTATTTTGACGGAAAGTATATCGTTGGTTATCTGCCGAAGAAGAATTTTCGCGAAATTTGTTTTAGTGAATAAAATGACGAGTGTGGTGATCATCTATCATAAAATTGCTTACTTGTTGGGTGATTTCTTGATCACACGTCTTTTTAAGGAGATAAATGCAAAAGTGGTACATTTCCTGTTTTTTTTACCTTTTACCTCGCCGCCATGTTCATTTATACTATCTGACATTTTATCGATCTCTTAAATGTAAAATTACGTTTTTGGTAATAAGCTTTATCGATCGCAGCTTAACATCATCACTGTAAGAGCTCCTCAGTATTCCGTAGCACACGCATATGGCATTTTCCTAAATTGTGACGGATTTCTACCGATTCTTCGAACTTCTCAAACCATTCTATACTCATGATCTTTTCTTCGTGATTTTCTCCCGTAGTTCGTTCAACATTCAACACGAATTCCCTAATATCCTGGCGAAAATCCATCCAATTTAACAAACACAAACGCACATGTTCAGCTTAAGCGTTTAAATCTCGATTTATCCCCGATTTTATCAATCAGATACATTAATCTCTGGGTTGTTTATCTTTTCATATATTTCAGAATGATTCCCCATTAACCTTTTTATATTGAATTTAAAGGGAACACAACCTGATCACTTTGCTATATGGGCGGGTAAAGCATGCACTCCCCTTTTGTCTATGAAACGCACTCCGGGCGGTCGTTGTAATTAAAAAATAAATAATGGCAAATTTTTTATTCATTCTTTAGTTTTTCAACTCTATGGTAGGTCGAATTAGCTTTTTTTAGTGGTATACATTCAAGAAAAAGGTTTAAAGGATCTGTGTGGGCTGTTAAAATGTTCAACCGTTTTTCAAAACAAATCAACCAATATTTTGAGTGAATTTGTTAATTTTTATATTGCTAAAACAGACATTTGCAGTTGACCGTAGGATTTCACCATCAGCCTGTCAAGCATTTCGGGTTAATTACAAGATTATTAGCAATAAGCGGCTTATAATACGTTAGCAAGCTTAAGACTACACTCTATTTTGAATCCAAAACTATATCTAATAGGTTTATATTTAACGAAAATACATCTAATCCGAAAAATCTAACGACCAATGTTCTAATCCGTATAATCCAAAAATGTTGAGATACCGTTAGAAAATCTAATGGGCGTAAAATACTGAAAATAATATTTCTTAAAATAAAAAGAGTTAATCAATCAAAGTTTCGGCTATAAATATCGCCTTGAATTTTGAATATATTGATATTTTTAATTTTCTCGTTAATTTCAGTTGTCGTGCGCAAAACCCCATTATAAAGATCATATACTAATCTAAGAATTAAAGAAATCAATGAAATTTGAGATTAACAAGAAAAGAAACATCAAAAACATTCACATATTTGGTGTGCTGAGTGTTCAGACCGTTATTGTAACATTTTAAATTCAATTTTGACATAATCAGGTGTTGACAAATAGCGAAATTAAATTTTCTTCAGAAAAAATGTTAATCGAATAAAACTTGAAAATATATGTTTTTCGAGTCTACTTCATTATTAAGAAATTTCAACTCCATCCTTTCGTTTTTTCATTTATTCTTAAATTTTATAATTATAATTCAGTTTTAGAGGGATATATTCCAATGTTTTGTGTTCAAAACAATTGGAAAAATATCAAATTTCCGGTCAGAAACCATACGTTCAGTTTGGTTTAGTACTTTGTAAATATGAATTTTTTCACATGGAAAATAAATTAATTAAAATATTGCAACTGCGCATCAGTTAAAGTTTTTGGGGCATTTTAAATACATATTTTGGTGGATTTTTACGAATTCACAAAAATCAGCCTCCTTTAATGCGCTACACTCTACTTCAAAATGATGGAAGCGCTGTTGCCCGTAATCAAAATTTCAGTATCCTCAATTTTAAAATATTTGTTGGGGTATTTTTCTTTATTTTGTTTTCTGAACATTGATTACAGGGTACACCGACATAATAGCGATATTAAAAAACTGTGAAAAGCCGAGTGACTTATCGACCTGGGAACATGTACTACATATACAGGGTTTCCATTCATTATCACACGGGTTGCATCAATTATTCTGCAGCTTCCGTCTCATTTCGCACATCAGCAAAATTCAGGTTTGATATGGTTACAGTTGTTCTAAGTCCCAAATTTTGACTTTACAGAGAAATGGGCATTTTTTTAAACAAATCTTGAACACCATGTAAACTTTTTTGACAAAACCCACATATTTTGGCGGATAAAATTCATAGGCTCATTCAAACAAGCATGCGCATAGTCTAAACGCTATTTTGTTTATTTCTATTTATTTCAGGATACTAATTGGTATATTTTTGAAAACAGTATTTCGGTGGTTGAAATTTTCCATACCCGTATAAATGTGAATTCCATTTTCAATTAACATAAAATTAAATTTTTGATAAAAGTCATAATTTTGGGGGCTTAATACAATACCGCGAAATAAACACGCTTGCACTAACATTTTCACTACTTTGATGATTTACGTTTATTTCATTATTTAACTTTTGATATTTCTAAACAGTGATTGATATTTACCAACCTTTCTGTCTAAAAAATGAGTTTAAAAATGATTCCAACATTTTACAGAACGTAATTTTGACCGCCATAGGAAAAAAAAATTTTGATCGACAGCAAAAAGTTTAAATCGTAAAAATACTATAAATGCAGCAGTTACTATTTGAATTTCCTACCTATAATAATTTTAGTAGGCAAATAAATGCCGAAAATTCTACCCATGGACGACTTTTGTAAATAGAAACTCAAATTTAAAACGAAAATGAATTTTTTATGATGGCTTTGATCTTCATTATCATGTTACAAATCATCTACGAACGATTTACTTATAATGAGTTTACATATTCAAAAATTAATATAACTTTATTTAACATTATTTTGTTTCTATTTTTATAAAGAAATACCTAAACGGGTGGAAACCTTAATTTTTTAATGTCAACCACTGTTCTGAGACATCAAAACTTAAATAATGAAATAAGCGTAAATTTTCAAAGTAGTGCAAAAGTGAGCGAAAGCGTGTTTACATCGCGGTTTTGTTTTTAGCCACCTAAATTATGACTTGAGTCAAAAATTTAATTTTATGTTCATTGAAAATGGTGTTGACATTTCTACGGGAAGTCGAAATTTCAACCTCCCAAATACTGTTTTCAAAAATATACCAATTAGTATCCTGAAATAAATGAAATTGACCGAAATAGCGTTGAGAATTCGCCCAGGCGTGTTTAAATGGGCCTATGATTTTTAGCCGCCAAAAATATGTTGGTTTTTTCAAACGTTTTCCATAGTGTTGCAAGATTTGTTAAAAAAAGTATGCACATTTCTCAGGAAAGTCAACATTTGTATCTTCAAACTACCGTGAACATATCAAAACTGAATTTTACTGATGTGCGAGATGAAACGGAAACTATGTTATAATGGATGGAACCGGTGTGATAATTATTGGAAACCCTGTATATGTAGTACTTGTTCCCAGGTCGATACCGTCACTCGGCTTTTCACAGTTTGTTAATATCGCTATTTTGTCGGGTCATGGATTCCAGCATATGCTTATCCAGGCTTGAACTGTCCTGAGATAAACTCCGTCACTAGATAGGAAAGTTGTTAGATTTTGAAAATTTTTGGGTTTGTAAATTGAACTACATTTTCGCAATTCGAGTCAAACTACGTTTTTT
>JWZT01001748.1:134516-166901 GCA_000827895.1 Thelohanellus kitauei | reverse complement strand
AAATTAAACAGATGTCTGGTTTTCTCGTATTTACGACTGGCTGCATATTTTTCCGTTGGATTATGACAACCATGCTCGAATTCTTTTACAAGTGTGTGGAAAAATAATTTTTTTAATTAACCGGTTTTAACAAATTATACAATTAAATTTCCAGTTTTGCCATTTTCGTAATAAAGCAACCACAGAAATTTTTAACCCTAAAAAAAAGTGTATTATTTTTGTAGCGTTTTCTAGTAAATTTTAGTTAAAAGATCATGCGTAGAGTGGAGTAACGATATTTTCATTTTTCGAGAAAAGCCAAAACAGTCAGCAAAGCTATTCTTGCTTATCATCTTTCTAGTTCTTCATGAAGTTTTTTATCATAAATTTGATAACAATCTTTAAAATCAATTTCTGTTTTGAAATCAACTCTTCGGTTGAGTCTGAAAATTTATGGGGTACGAAAAAATATGAAATAGAGTGAGATCGTTCTTCTTTCGTTATAATAAACTTTATAAATATTTGTTCTGCCTACGATTTGACTCAATATATTTTGGGTTTCTCAGAAAGTTTGTTTTGATTACTCAATGCTTATAAACTCATACCTCGCATATCCATTAATATTTTTGATGTCGCAAACGTAGATATAATGAAAAAATAGTTTTAATGATGACATAGATTGAGTTGTCTACAATTCCATTGAATTTTAATAAGTGCAAAAGTCCTTAATCAAAAGTGTAGATTTTTCTGATTGTTAAACGGGTGGCTTCTGGATAAATGGGACAAATTCCCCAAATAAGCATATAAAAACAACTCGGAAACGAAATACAAGCTTAGAAACCAAACTCTACTTTATAATTTATCACTAAATAAAATCGTACTTAAAAATGGATAACGCGCAGTTATAAAACTGTACGGTGACCATTTATGAGACAAAAATTATTTCATTTCGGTATTCATAAACCCTACATCCTGATTCATATCGCTCAAAATATCGGAGTAAGTATAAGGGCGTTAAATGGTTAGCAGTTGTTTAATTGTCTCGTGTCAGCTAAAATTAATTATGCGAGAATGACAATCATCGTCATTTTTAATATTTAAGCTAATATTTGTTGACTATATCACGAAAGAACAACCGCTAAACATTAAATACATTCTAGTCTAGGGGTTAGTTGAAAAATATTTTTAGACCTCATAAATTTAATAACCGAATATAACCAAATATGAATGATTTTTACACTACTTTTATTATAGAATGTATAATTTATCACTCAAAAACAAATGAGCTGAATTGGCTGTTATATTTCGTATTTGAATTCTATTTTTGATTATTGTAGCAATAAAAATGCATTGATACTTGATCTAATACTAGCACAACCTTAATGATGGCTTCCAATTGTAGAAACGAATCTCCTAATGTGCACAATTACGCCGTAAACTAAAATAAATCAGAATAAAATATTTAAACATTTGATTATGAGTGGGCAAATAAGCATATACTAATAGTGATTCTAATCAACAAGCCAATTTCTTTTATGACTGAGGTGGCTTTGATGTTTCGCTTTCATCGTATATTTACGATTAACACTCTATCAATGAAATATCCCGGGTGTGCTGATTATTTTATCACACTAATTATCTCCCTTCAATGGAACTAATGAACGTGTTTGGTCGTTTGATTACAATACTTGTTCAAATATCATTTTTGGAAACTAGGTCTTTAATTAATTATGGTTAAATTGATGGAGGGGTTTTAAAAAAACCTATTACACAACAATTATAATTACGTAAACTTTTTTAATACCTTATACCATATGCAATATATTGAACAAATAATTCAAAATAAACGAAAAATTTATCATATCAGCTATAAAAATTGGTAAAACAAATATGAAATTCTCAAAGTCGCCATCTGTCGTGTAATCTCGTTTTTAAGTTTGGAAAATCGTCATTAGATATTGCAGATTCTACTGATAAAAATATATTAGTAAAAATATATCTCATTAGTTAGAATAAAGAATGATTCAGATGTCATGAATTAAAAACTATATTTTAGACTACTTAAAATAGATCATCTATTGAGTAGTGATTATCGGTGGCTTGATGAACTATATCCGTGCATGACTGTTGTGACGTACTACCTAATCTTTGATTACTGAGATGGTTTTGAATGTGATAAGGGTTAAAGACTTCGTTCTAGGAAAGGATATGACATTTCATTGTGTTTCTGCTGCCTTCTTCATGTGTTCGGCTCTAATTGTAGGGTAATTTCGATCCTTAAAAGGTATGTAATAACCACCTGGAATACGACTGGGCTTTCATATCCCCTACCCATCAGGTAATAGATTATATAACAGCCAAATATCAGTTCGAATCTATGCCATGCAGCTATTCCAAGTTTTGCATCTTTTTACCATTTACTCAACCTTGGTGGTGATTAAAGAGAAGTACTTCCAGCTCAAACAACTCGAATTGAACGAGAAGTTGAATTTTAGTACTTACTGTGTTGGTTTGGCGGCTTCATTACTTTTTCCCGCAATTTTCATATTCGATGTTCCCATTTTGTTATTTTCTAGATGGATAATTTCAATTTGATTCACGGTATTCTCAGTTCCACCACCATGATCCTCTATGTGGTTTACTTCTGGATGCTCTGGGCCGCAACATGCTCCTTACAAAAAAGGTATCCGAATTCGCGATCGGTGAAAATATGTCGAGTTTTACGTATCATAACAAATGTCCTGTCGACAATGTTTCTTCTTTTACAAATCGGAGGTATTATCATCAATTATCAGGAATGTTTGCCTTCAGACACTTCTTCGGCAGTTGCAAAAATGATGATCGGGGGTGTTTAGAAAAGGTGGATGTATTGATGTTTATGAATTCAGACCTTTATCTCAACCTTAGTCTATACCCAATGGCTCCTAGTTTTCAGCCTCATGTTCAATATCTTAATCTGTATCTTTGATGCAAATATACCCAATTTTTCATCAGCACAGGTAATTATTTTAATTACAGCTACAAATCTTGGCGGTTAATGAACTCAGCGTCGATAATTCATATTCAAATAGCATTGAAAACTAAACTAATTTAACATAGAAGTTAATTTTTGAACATTTATTTCATTGGTTCATAAATTGCGGCTCTCTCAAATACCTATTCATCTATCGTATCGATTAATTTACGAGTTAAATCATAAATGAACAATTGCCTTTGAACAAATCTGGTATTTTAGATGATTTCCAATCTTTTCTCGTGGTATGTTGATGCCGTGATTATTTGCCGTAAACAAGAAACTATCGATTTCTTATTTTGATCCAAGCTGATGGTGTTATTTCGACAGTAGCTTTTACTGAATTCTTATCAAGAGGAAATGTATACACGTGAGGTATTCAGTTGGTAAATCGTAAGTAAGTTTCAATACTTCAACTAGTTTTATACTAATCGTGCAGTGATACTTAAAGAGATGGTCAAAAAGGCCACGGAAATGTTAAAAGCCGTTGTAGAACAGGGTGGTCCGTCAGTTCTAATAAAAAACTATCGACGATTCCACTCTCCAAGAACGACCGATGAGGCCTATCCTTTAATATGCTGCCTGGTTTGTTAATGGTAGGCGCACATCAGTCGATCAGCCAATCATTGAAAAATATGATTCACACTCAATTAGAACTTGTTGGCGCAGCTGCTCGTCTAAATAGGCAACATCTTCATGATTGTACTGCACTAATCAAAATGAATGAGCAGATGCTAAAATATATGATCCACCCCCTAAATGTTGCCGCAGATGGCTTCTGCTACCAAGGAGAAGGCCATAGCCATATTTACTTACAGAGAGATAGAGACCGAAACATCTGGCAGCCTGTGCTATTATGTTCTCCTCAAATCTAGAAGCCAGTTCATGAGATACATAGACGGTGAAATGATGATTTGAACCAAGCCACTGCTGCCCTGAACACTCAGAGCGACTATCGTCAGTAAGCTATCACCAGTTTTATTTCCAAATGGAATCCACATTCTTAAACATGCGCAGAAGTGTTTTTCGTTCTTACAGTACCATTTAGCCTACTTCAAAATGTTTACATTCTTATAGAAGTCAGAAGGTTTTCTTAACGAGTGAACACAACCTCATCGGGAAAATGTCTAGAGGCCAGTACATCCCCGACAGATGGTTTTATGACATAGATTTCAATAATAGACAATGCATGTTGTCACTCCAGGAAGTAGGCGGATTGGGGCATCCAGAGCCTAAAAAAATAAATCAACTATCTTCAAGATTGGGAAATAACATGTTCGAGCCTGCATTTTAGATAAATAGCGCTGAATAGCTTTGGAAGACGAGCAATATCTCTCTAGATACCTCGATCCCTGGGATTAGCATAAACATTTTCGAATACAGGCAGGTGATCAAATTTCTTGTCGATTATCACACAACCAAAGTCCAATACTTCTCTTCAGAGAGGAAACTGAATATAGCCAGTGGTCTGATCTAGTTTTCTGCCTATCCATTTGTTCATTCTGCTCGATCGCATAGAAAGTTCACCTGACTCGATTCCTTTACTTGCGCTTAAGATGCATACTGGTTTGCCTTTTTGTAAAAAATTAACTTAGAACGTCCTTATTTAAATATTTTCATCTTTAAAAATCATGTTGGGGATTGAACAAACGCTTTCATAAACTAACATTAGCTCTCTGATGACAAAAATCTGTTTTTTTTTCGTCTGGAAACAACAAAAGTAAAATTAAATCTTTGACAATTATTCACAGCATACATACTCTTCGATACAATATCCAAAAGATTGATAAAAATGTGATGACCAAGCTTTCTTTTCGAGCTTTATGTTCTACACAGCCATCAAAGTGCCATCTCACGTGAGGCATCTGTGCAGTATTACATGGAAATATCTCACTTTAATTTTAAAAGGTGTACATGCCTACATCATATCAACTATCCAATATATCACTTTGTATAATTTTACAGCTTGATAAGAGTCCGTCATAGATATTCCATGTGTCTAAACGTAATATTATATTGTGTACTCTCTACCCGAAATCGATCAATACATGTTAAATTTAAGGAAATATCCACCTGTTAATATACATGGCGTGATTCGCTACCCTCAATCAATTGCAGTTTGGGTTTTCACAAATTAACCAACATTGTTTTTAATTCTGCAAAATGCAGCGCAAGTTTGTCTGAGATGTCAACCTCGACTGCAGTAGAGTAAAGGATCCATTCATTTTAAAAATGTGAACGAAACCATCATCTTTCAATTTCTAAAAACTTTTAACTAAAATTTTGGTTGGTGGCTGCCAGTATACTAAGTGTAAATTAAAGTTATGATTACATGTAAATGATCTAGCATCAAGTATCCATGGTCTTGTATCATAAAAGTGACTATGAATCCCAGAACTCGAAAGAGATATAACCAGTTCTTTTTTTAAATAAAAAGTAGCCGGAACGCTTCAATCAAAAAAATAAACAGAGAAGTGAAATCTGGATTAAATATTGAGTAAAAAATTAATATTCTAAACAAGCAGATTAATTTTTGTTTTGCTCTATATTAACATATAATTCCCAAACAAAGATACGTTTTGTAAAACTGTACGAATTAATCTTAAATTTATGATTTCGGATCTTAGAAGTAAATGTTACTGATAAATTAATAAATTTGAATGAAAAATAACAATAATATAATTTAAATAATATTTGACCCTAAATATTTGAGTCGTTCAATCAATAAGTCCAAGTATTTTAATCAATATATCCCAAATTTATTGAATGGATAAAAACAACCCTTTTTTGCAGATTCTTCCTTTACTGACCCTGAGAACAAGTTCGTTTCGTCTGTGATCCAATCAGGACAATTGGTTATTGATATTTGAGTTAAAGACGCTAAGATGGTTGGCAAGAGAGTATTTTTGTCTAAATTAAACAGGATATAATTTATAATACTCCAACATGAAAAAAGAGCATTTTTTGTATCAAAATTCTTGAACGTTCCCGAGTGTTAAAATCTGCCATTTAAAAACATAAATTAATTCGCGTAAACTGCCATTCTCGAAGCTTAAAAGTTATTTAGTGGAATATGATATCTTCAATGTAAATATCTCGATTGTCAAAAACGTTTACCTTTAACTCAGATGTGAGAAATTATTGAGCTTGTTGAGTACTTCGAAAAAAGCGATTTGACTTCATTGTTTAGCAGTAAAAATGTTTTAATAATATTTTTGATATAACATTTGCGGAATCTAGATTTAAACATGTTGGCATTTTTGATTTAAAATGGCTACGACTAAATATATACAAATCAAAAAAGGACCGAAAAATTGACATTAAACATGATCTTAATTTCTTCTCATCTATCTGAATTTATAAATACAACATTTATTCGATAATATTAGTCTCTTTGTTCAGCGAATTTTGGATATGTCTCTTCTGATTATTAATATAAAAGAAGTCTAGTAGCCAACGAGGATGATAACACAAACACTTCTAGAATGATCTTAAAATTTTCAATCAGATTTCCCAATTAAGGTTTACAGAGACACTCCATATTCTTAGGGCTAAGAAAGAAATTAATGCTGATTGTAGAACCAGGTAAGGGATATGTTCATATGATTGGTATGAGAGTGTTTGATGTTCCGATTTTCAAGATATAAAGAACCTATTTGGTCTTTGATTGGTTGACCCTCAACCTATGCTCATTTTCCATTGAAAGTGTGCACTATGATGCTTGTCTCAATAGATTTGATACTGATCAATTTGAACTGTCATTTACAGACCTCTATTATCATATCTTTGAATTAGAGTTTTGAATCATTTGATTTTAAAGAAAGGTTTTAACAAAATATAACGCAATTTGAAATAACGTAATTATGAAAAGTGCGCATGTTTATCGTGATTTAATTGAAATAGACAAGTATAAAACATTTTGGCCTTCAGTTGGAATCTATCTAATATTCTCTTTGGAAAAAACTCCCCTTTTTGAACACACATTGTGAAAAAAATCAGCATGACATTTCTGTAAGAATTATTGTGAATTCATTCCAGTATTCTCTGCTTTTGGATTGATTTAAGATAAGTGTTCAATCAGGTGTTAAATTGTAAACTTCTCGTGATGGAATATTTTACATAGTTTATACTATAAAACAAGCCTGCGCACCCATGAACAACCACATATTATATAGAACTTGAAGTCAAAGTTGTTTCTTGTGAAAAAATTAATCTACTAACAAAAAATTCATTAAAAACCTATTAAATCATGAAAAAAAGATTTTACATAATACATCCGTAATATAGACAACTAGACGAGTTTTTTTTATGTGATTATTGGTGAGGGGGTGAATTCGTAACCAGATTCATATGTACAATATCATTGTAATGAGATTTATATATTCTTTTAATACGATCTCGAACTCCAAAAATATTATTGCTTTTACACCATTTTCGGTTTAGAATATCCCATCTATTCGAATTTAATAGATTTTAAAATTTTATGAATTTATTTTGAGAAGAATAGCCTATCAAATCTCATTGGAGTGGATAAGGAGGAAGTAAATGGATGGATGCTCTTGAGATGGCAAAACATCATTTATATCTTTCGAGGACACAAAAATAAACATTACCCACTCATATTAAGCCAGAAGAGATTCTATGCTTGTTGTAGGAACGTATTATAACGTTTAACATTAATATTTTTGAAAAAATAATATTGTCAATCGTCTCAGAAGCTTACCCGCAAATATTAGTATCTTCCTCTACTTTTGATTGTTGAAGCAACCGCACTACCTTAAGAGTGGTGCTACTTTAGAATGTATGGAACTGATTAAACTTATTTTATTTGTAAAAAATAAGAAAATTTGGAAAGGAAAATGGTGTGTTCTAGACCCTACAAAAAATTAATACAAACAAAGCAAAACATTCTAATCATAAACAAATTAACAGCATTCCAGGAGCGTTATATTCCAGAGTCATTGTACATCATAAAATAAAAACACTTATTTACTAGAAATCAAAGATAGATTTTTTAATATTCCTAAAAAACTTAACAAAAGTCTTAAAAAGTAAGAATGTCGTTCCACTAGGTTCCATTTTAAAAAGTTGCTAATATACTAAATAATGAAGGATTAAAGATAAAATCAATGATAAATCCCTGCTGTTGGATTAAACGATATAAAATTTCCAAAATAGGTGGGGAAACGCTATTTTTCCGGGGTCCATGTACAAAAAGCACTGGATATATCAAAGTATATTTTTACACAAATTGTAATTTTATATCATAAAAATTATGTCAAAATTATTCAAACAATTGTGAGTGCCAGTTTTGCTTTCATTTTCATGCCGGTTAAGTGCATCGTTTTAAAGTTAAACATCTCGAAAAGCTAGTTGTGTAAACTTAATCTTTTAGCGAATCGTATTTCAAAATATTATTCTGAATTTTTAAAATAAAAATAAGCTTACGCGCATGAGTAGCTGAGGTCATTATTTGGTCAATCCAAACATCCTTCAATTTACATGAGATATTTAATAACATTTCCACATTTTATCAAGATGTTGGTTTAGATGTCATCATTTATACAAAAATGGCTTTATTCCAACGGAGATTCATTGAAATAATAACCCCTTGTTTAAAAATATAATTTACGTATTTTAATTGATAATTGGAGTTCAGGGTTGTGTTTTCTTTGGACAAACTGCTGTATGTTCACAATTAGAATTCAAAATGATTCAAAATCTTTACTAAATCTTGTTAAAAAGGATGTCAATCCCAGGTAGTCAATAGTAGCACACCATTTCCCGCGTAGAATGACATCACGCTGAAGACATTCAAATGTTCTAGTGTTATATTTTCATAACAAGTAAAATAATATTTATAAAGATTCTATCTTTTAGGGTCGTGAGAATATACATTCAAATCCATGAGTCGAATATGTCTAGTCGTTTGCTGATGTTTAATTTAGCCTAACAGCAACAATCCACCCTAGATTTATCTTTTTTTTTTAAATAAACACAATGTCGGTACCTTTGCGTGCCATTCATGTAAAATCAGCCTTTTTGCACGGGAAATGGCGTAATATTAAGTAGAAACAAATGAATGGATATCATCTTATAGTGGCTCGATTTATTAAGGTTAGGTTTTATGATTGAACATGATTCAGATTTCTTGGTTATCAGATCATAATTTTTTCATATTTTATAAGGAATTTAGTTCCATTTAAAAATAACACGTGTTTGCCATATAAAAAACAAAATATGTAATATTGATATGAAACAATCAACGAAGGATGCATATTCAATGCAATCATTAGGATCACTTTTTTAAAAACCGTGTTGACATTGATGAGGTGTTGGTCTCAGATAAATCAGAAATAATCGAGAGGAGAATCGTAATATCATTGACTCTGTAGATAATCATCAACAAAGAAAAATTGCGCTTGCAAAATGTTGGTGAAATAAACTCGCTTTTCAATGGTACCATTCTAAACTTGTAATTACATTAACACACTGATGGATACGTAAATCGAAAAAAATTATTTTTCTTGAAATTATAAAGCGTTTTTGAGTGTCAGCTCGAATATTCTGTATTCAACAATTTCTCGACTCTTACGCGTGGATGTACATACCATGATTAATGTGTATATATATTCGAATTCATGAAATTTTATTATGTTTAACTATAGTTAAAAACAGACGACATTGAACGTGACACTTTTCTTCTAAAGTATGCAGGTGGTTGTATCGTCTTAATTTGATTCAAATAAGCCATAGTATTTGGCAGGTACGTTTTCATCGTCTTCATTGAGATTTTTTGTAATCTGATATCTTTCTTCCTTGTATTTATATTGTTTTCTATATTTTCTTGATAGGTACTGGGTTTGACGCTTAATTTCAATAATCACTTATCATAGTAGATCCTAGGGTAATCCAATATTTATCTAGATTCAAGAAAAAGCAAGTGTAAAAATTGAGGTACATTTTTGTGTAAATATTCTCTGACATCTTGCATAAATAACTTAAATGGTTAAACTAATTAATTCATTGTTCTGTTTGTTTGTTATACTCAATAATATTAAACATTTATGTTCAATAAATTCTTCTGTGTAGCTCCTCGGTTGGTGAAAATCTTGTTTTATACAAATTTAACAAAATAGTAAGCATTCAGTTATAGCGAATTGTAAAAACACTCAATTAAAGTAAAAAAAATACACCCTTTCGATGAGGTTAAAGGATATGCGTTATTAAATAAAGGAAAGGAAAGGATCACATACCCCTTGTGATCTGGTATTTATTAGAGTTGTATTTGTATAACCTACAGATTTCATGTTACAAATTATTTGGCGCAGTTATAGTTGAATGAATTGCACAAATATGACTCTTTTATTGGAATAAATATCCTGTAATTCAGCTCTAACATAAAAAATGTTATTCAGTTGATTTACTTAGCTTGATGCGAAACTGAAAATCCGCATTGATTGTTCTTTACGGATTAAATTTCAACAAAAAATGACTACAGAACCCTAAAAAAGATCGAATTTATACTGAAATATTAATAAATCTGTTTTGCATTCCCATAGGCTACTTAAGATACAACTGGCTAGACATAAGATTTTTCCTTCAAACTGACTTTGGGCGCAGTGAAACGACTAATTCTTTCTGAGGGCAGGCTGAGGCCAAAAACATGTTCTTTTTGTAGAAATGTTCTCAATTCAAGATACAAATGTGTCTCTGTAAAGAAAAAGCGGAAAAAATATCCATCAATAGTTAGAAAATAAATGTTTTCAGAGTTCAATAATCAAATGAAAAATAAATTGAAATCTGCCGTGATAATATAAGCTGGACAAGTGATGTTTATTAAATATTAAAATCAAGATATAAGATGTTTGAAAAGATTTCAAGAAACAGAATTGTTCAAACTTCAAGTTCAAAGCACATAAAATTTAATTGATGATGTAGAAACAGAAATCATTTTCATCTATTTATATTGACTATAGATAATATAAGTGTATCATCTTTGAAGTAGTTTCAACCACCATACGCTTTCCTTAACAATATTTTTGTTTCACCGTTTGGCCGAATTCAAGTTTTGACAAAACATCCATTTCAGTTATCCGCCTATCTAGGGATATCCTTCTAATAGTTGGTAATAAGGGTATATCTAGTTAAGGGAAAACTTAAACCCCATTCCTAAGTTTCTCGATTCCATATGACTACCATATCTGGGGTCACTCGCGCTCTGAGAACAACAAGGTTTTGTACGTTTTTAACAGAGTAAATTAGATTATTTATGGTTGTATAACTGAACAAATTATCAAAGTGACCGAACCTAACAAATTATAAGAATAAAATAAGTATTTGAGCTGATTGTAATTAAAAAAATAATTAACCAATAAATAAAGCAGATCATTTAAGATTTTGGATCTAACTTAAATGGTAGAAAAACGGCTGTTGAAACGTTGTCAAGATTTACAAATATTTATCGTATACGATTCCTTTTTTTTGATAAAAACGTGAGTTAAATTCGATGCGTTATATTAGATTGAATATTTACCAGAAATCAAAATGAAAACCATGATATGTGTATATCAGTATATTGACAAATAATTTTACGATATTAACAATTATGTTGTTGTGGTTATTAGTTTACACACTTTTGGCTTAGGGCGCATTAATCCAAATCAACAAAATTATGAATTAAGGGTAACGAGTGCCCTAATTACTGATATAATTGTGGTACTAATTAGGAATGTCAGTGACGTCATTCCGTGAATTAAGTTGGGTCGTGTTTATTTAAATACGAGCACTATTCTGAGTTTGCGCCTGATGAAATAATGATAAAATCAGGGAATTTCGTGTATATTGCACAGATTGATCATCGAAAGAGATTAGTAAAATTATCGTAACTTGAGAAGATATCGATTATAGCACCAAAGAACGTAACATCATGTGAATAAAAAGTTCATTGTTTAGGGAACGTGATGTGATTCTGAAGTGAACGAATGTTATGTGACGATTATCTTATATATACGATTATCAGGTTGGTTTGATTACTGCTATTAAAGGATGGTCAACAAATCTGCGATTATCATCAAGTTAGAACACGCGCAATCAAAAGTAAACATATGGCGTATGACCAAATTATTCAGGATTTCACCTTGAATGCTAAGCGAGTTACGGATTCTATGGAAGAAGAGCGACAGTGGGCCATCGAATGGATGAACAAATTTGAGGAATCAGTAAGAAAATCTATTATCCAGGAACAAGCATTGAACACATGCTTCCAAATACTCCAAGCTTCTATTGATGATGACGTCAACCTAATCTGTGTTAAGATACTCCAAAACAAGGTACTTTTGTTGTTCAAAGATCAAAAACACATCGCGTAATGTTGAAAATTATGGCTTAATGGTAATTACGTCTAATTACAGAAAATTTATGATTGTTTGATGGATCTCATTAAAAAATCATCTTCCCTTGATTTAATTACTCAAGTATGCTCATATCTAACAGATTTGCATTTGTCTGGTAAATATGATTGCAAGAACCGACATTTGGAACATGCTGCCTTTGCTAGTGGTGCACGATATCCTGTCAATTATTCCAGAGGATGTGGCAAGCCAGCACGATTCTTCTGATCTATTTTCTAAGCATATAGCCGTGGTTTTTTTAAGACAATTGTTCACATATTTCAACAAATCTGAAAACCCCGAGCTAAATGACCTAAAATCGAATATCAAACAGGACGGCGAACCTTTTCAGCAATTATTTGTGAGATATCACTAATTAAAGGTTGATTTCTTGCAAGCATTCCAAGCCAATTCTACTCGTCTGCCAGAAATCATTGAAAGTTGTGGAATAATGGTTCGTTTTTTTTCTGAAACAAACAATATGGAATGGAAAATTGTGGTGATGATATGCGATATTTTACTCAAAGCAGATCCAGAACAGACGGATTTAGTATATGCATGTCTGAGATTCATCAAAACATACGTAAGGTATTTTCAGGTTTGATATGGTTTGATTAGCCACCAAATGAAGAGGAATACATGCGCCGATATCAATATTTTTCTGTGCTAGTTCAAGATTTGTATCCAATTATCGGTGCAGCGATTGGAAGGAAGAACGAGAAAATGTGTGTGATAAATAATCTAGATTGGTTGCAATTTCTGGTGCTCTATCAGCCCTAGTTGCATTGTTTTTGGAAACACACATCAAATCGGTAGAGGTTGACTTGATTTCTGAATGAAGGAAACAAATTTTATGATATTGGATGAGTTAATTTACGTTTGTCAGATCGAAAATATATATGTATGTCGATCTTAACAAGGTGTACTTCGAGACGATAAAACTGTGGCTCGAATTCAAGAATCATTTGCATCTGTCAGGCAATCCAAAATTTACACATTTTTCGGTGATATACTGCAATACTTTCGTGAATCAAATGATGAACGCTTTGATTTTATCTCAACCGTATTATGGATTTTCACTCAAAAATAGTCCATCAGGTTGGTTCATTTTAAAACCAGGAAGTCCTAAATACCCTAATTCATGAAGATTCAATTCGTTTTGTTCTTTATGCTCTCACGTGTCTGGTTATGTTTATGGAATGCATACGTAACCCTTCGGATGGTGATTACTGTGATATTGGTACAGCTTGTCTGGTATTATGATATTATAAGAGGTTTTTGTGATGTGTTTGGAAGTATTCCTATACTTAAAAGACAATGAAGAAATATGTGAAAAAGCATGTTCTTTTATGTCGCACTTCATATTGTTTTCAAAACAGGATAGTCCTTACTTTGAGCGACTATCGGAGCAGGTATTTTGATATTAACGTCTGCTGTTGCAATACTACCAGTCCTCAGGATATTCTTGTTTTATGACACCATTCATTTCGATTCATAAGACCAGTTGTTTGAAAAGAGATGACGATCAGTGGCTTCTCAGATATGGAATGGTGATTCGGTTTAATAATCAGGCTTTTTATGAGCAAACTTTTAAATTTATCGGACACCAAGATCCGATTGTTCATCATCCAAACCATGTCAGGCAGGTCTTGAAATTATCCCGCCAGTATATATTTTATAATTGTAGAATGTTTGAGTGGCAATTTGATGACACATTACATTATTTGGACATTGGAATGATCTTATCCTTTGCTTCTGAGGGTCTGCTATCTGAAGAAGAAGACTTATTCACTGAATGTTATGAGTTAATAAGTGAATTGTTTCAGAAATATCCTAGTGAAGTAAGTGAGACATAAATCAGGTTTGTAAAAAGCGAAATGAGGCGTATTCCACTCTAACAAATTTGTTCCGTGTCTACGCTCCAAAAATTGTGAAAAGTTTTCAACGTGTTATTTAGGCTGTTTTGAAGTGATTTTATCTTCGAGGAAGATATTATTTGTTAAAAAATGCGGAAATGTGCTACGCGTGTTAAATAATGCGGGAAAAACCCTGATTCCCGAAAATTTGGAATTTACAGAGGTATTGATTTGCCAGGCATGGGAAGAGAGCCCAGAAAAAATCAGTTCGGATCAGAGCGTTCTTGAGAATTTCAAAATGATCATAAAGTTAGTGTTGTACTCATAAGTGCACCTAAAGAAGCAGAATCTACGAACGTGGCGTCTCCTATAAATTCCAGATTGTATAGTCCCTAATATAAATAAATATTCAATATATTGAGGTGTTTCCATTGCATTTATTTTTTATTGAAATTCATTAATACGTGTTAAATTAAAAATTCAACCACAAAATGTTGGTTCTTTACGCATAATCTAAATGCTGACTTGTAAGTGGTGTTAATTCGAGTAATTACGCACATAAACGATGTTAGTAGGAACTTGATTCTGTATTCGATAGATCACACCTACAAAACCTTCATTTATCCTATGTTGAGTCCGTCAGAAATCGAAATGATCGAAACTTCAAGAAAATCACTTGATTAGAATTAACATTTAAAATTTTTATCACAAAATACAATCAACAAAAGAAGGACGTTTAAAGCAAGTGGATAAAGTTCCTTTATCAGCTTATTTTAACTCCTATATCGTTGGATTAATAAAATCACGATCGTTTTAACTTGTTGTTCGTAAAACATTCGCCATTGTTTTAGTTGTAGTGTATTATCATTAAATTTATCTTTATATCACACAGTGTTGTTTGATATGTTTTTACTGAAAAAATAAGCATTTAAAATGTTTTTGAATTTGCCTCAACCACAAAAGATTATTTATATACATCTATTTAAATGTTAAAAATAATTTTTGGTAAGCAAACAAATTAATTGATATTTGACGGTTTATGCCATCTTTAAGCCAATAACCACGCCATTAATGTTAGAGGCATATTTATGGGTTTTATGAGTCATTTTTTTACCAAGATAGATGTCTGGATTTCAAATATACCGGGTTTTGTAATATAA
Source organism: Thelohanellus kitauei (assembly GCA_000827895.1). Taxonomy (NCBI): domain Eukaryota; kingdom Metazoa; phylum Cnidaria; class Myxozoa; order Bivalvulida; family Myxobolidae; genus Thelohanellus; species Thelohanellus kitauei. The sequence continues at coordinate 151,501 of JWZT01001748.1, read as the reverse complement.
ATGGCAGCAATTAACAAAATGTATATTTTGATTATAAATATGAATAGACTTAACAAATATATGACAAAACGTGTTATAAAATTTACCGTGGACCATCAAATTTTCCATCATGAGGAGATGTGGCATTAATAAAACAACTAATTTCCTCTTTTTTTAATTTTAATGATAAAAATACACCAAATTCAGCCTGTAAGATGCCGAGTTGAAAATCTGCTGGCCAGTAGTTAACATCTAGGAACTAATATATTAATCGGTTGTTGATTTAACTGTTAGGGTGTTGAATAAAATTCCCTTTATTGTGCATGAAATGATTTTACTTTTTTTGTTATGTATTCTCACTCATGCTAACTATTTTGGCTCAAACAGATCTCTGGCTCCTTGAAATCTGCCCTCTCGTTTTCATCTTTGATTAATGAATTTAAACCAGGGATAAGCAACATACCGCCGACGAATTTATTTTGTCCTACACGCAAAGAGTTTATGAACATATATGGTAATGGGCATGCGACTATATACTGACATAATATCCGTATACCTTCTTACAGCATCGGTCAAATTCAGTGTTTAAAAACTTAACACTAACTAAAAATGACTTTTAGTTATTCTTAGTTTCTTTCGTTTAAATTTAGAATTAACCATCAGAATCGTATCATAAATTTTACCAAAAAACTTAAAGTTGATAGCCAGAGTTTCATGTTTCACAAAGATTTGATGTCCAAGTACTTTTTTACAGAAGTCGACAAGAAAAAACTCTGTTTACGGCATTGAAAATTTAACCGTGTTGAAAGAATACAACATTAGCAGCCATCATGCTACAAAAATAGAAGAGTATGGCGGTAGTTGATCAACAGAAGAACGACTAATAAGAGCATAAAGAACGAACTGACAGCTTATAAAGTGTGTAGATTTTTTTAGAAAATACAAAATACCTCAGAAAGCAGCTACTTATGTCAGATTTGTAGTCACATACAACATTTCGAAGCCGAGCAAATCGTTCTGTGATGGGTAATTTCTCAAAAAGAGCTTACAATATGTTATAGATCATGTTTCTCATGAACACAGAAAAAAAATTGAAAAAATTAGTTTATCGAGAAGAACTATAGCTCTCCGCATTGAAGCAATTGATGAAGATCTGAACAAACATCTAAAAAGGCGTGGACGTTAATTCTAACTATTTTCCCTATCAATGGATGAATGTTCTGACATCTAAGACACTGCACAGTTGCTGATCTTTCTAAGAGGAATTTCAGGAAACTTTCAAATCACTGAGGAATTGCTGTCAAATGAATCAATGAAAGACACTTCTATAGGAGATGTTTTGGAATCCGTGGATAACGCTTTGCAGATAATCGAATTATCATAGCAAAAAATGGCCAGTATTACGAGGGATGGTTCTCCTAGCTTGATGGGAAAGAAAATTTGTCTATTTGAGAGACCTAGTGACCGTGTTGCAGAGTTTGATTCCAACAAGGAATTGATATTTATGTACTGTATAATATACAAGCAATTTTTATGTAAAGGTGTACTTTACATGAAGCATGTGGTGGATTAAATTGTAAAAATTGCTAATTTTATCAGAGTAATAGGTCTAAACAATAGAGAGTTTATCAGATTTCTTGAAGATTGCGGTTAGGATCACCATGGTGTTCTCTATCATACCGCTGTACGCTGATTGAGTTTGGGAATACTTTTAAAACGTGTCTGGGACCTGAGAAGAAAAATTTTATTGTTTTTGAAGATATGGGACCATATTCATAATATCCGCAATTCAGAAAATCACAGTGGCTGTCAGATCTGACATTTGCAGTTGATCTCTTTGAACGTATGAAAGAGCTTAAAACAAAACATCAAGTGAGCTTCATTTTTTCTCCTTAAATATACCCAAAAGTGAAGGCATTCTAGGTAAAGCTAAAACTGTTTTATCGCCAGTTCAGTAAGGATATCAAAACGCACTTTCCAAACCCAGAAACTATGGCACCTAAGATAACGTCGACGGAGAAATACGCTAATATGATATCTACATCACACAATGAATTTTCTCTTCGTTTCGGGACTTCCAAAAACTTTCTGCTGAGCTTGATATCTTGTCATCACCCTTTACAAGTAATCTAGAAAAGGCACTAGATTCTCTCGAGGCAGAACTAATTGATCTGCAATGTGGTTCTAGCCTGAAAGTAAAATTCTAATCCTAAAGCATTGATAAATTTTACGCGTCACACAATGAGATCAAGTTTATTAAATTGAGAAAGATGGCCATGAAACTATTTGTTCTGATCGGGTCTACAAACATCTGGCAACAAATATTTTCTACTATGAACATCAACAAGACCAAGCTATGTTCCAATTTAACCGATATACAGGCAGTCTTTGATGATAATTTCTACTTAACACATGTAGCCAGAGTTTAGAAATACTTTTTGATAACTTTGACTGACCACGAGTCTCATTAACTTGAGTATTCATGGAAATAAAGAACTTTAAATTCTTTAGATACTTTTTGGTCTCTATATTTAAACATTAAATAGGATTTATTCAATGCACGTTTGGTGAATTAATACATGGTAAATGTATTAATTTGCTAAAAATGTCCGCCAAGGACTAAATTTTACCATTCTCGGTTCGCCGAAGGGAGATGTTACCCACCCTTGATTTAAACACATCTATGAAGTGGCACATTGTCCAGAATTAATGTGTTATCTTCTTCAGTTAACAGAGTATCAAATTAAATTTTACAAAATGTTTATAAAAAAGATAAACCACTCATGCATGTGTTTCATCTTCACTGTTGATGATGTTTCACCTATTTATTTTCAATATAAGAGAAACATTTTGAACTAAATCTTAGCCTAATTTTGCATTTGAAATTTTCCCCTCTTGGCGTTCACGCGTAAACTAAACATATGAAAATTAAAGGGCATTTGATGAGCGATGAAATTTTTTGATGACGACTGTTTAGAGATATCATCTGAGACGAATAAATGTATATTTTTCTGTTCTTTAAAATCTGTATGATTTCATTGTGAGCCTGTTGTTCTGGTAAGCTTTAACATCAAATTAAGTTCATTTAAACATCTCTGCAGACTACGTTTTAAGAAATAAATAATAGTTTGCACAAAACATATCTGACTGTTTATGAAAATTTATGCTAACCAAGATTCAATATAAACTTTATTTAAATGATCAAACACTGGGGTGATCATCACCATAAACCAATGTCGAATTTATATTATTTCCTCTATACTCGGTCACTGTAGAATAGAGAGATAAACTCGAAACTCTGTATTTGATCTTTCTAATAATCATGTGCGATAATATTAGCAGTAAAGGAATTGAGCATCCAGAACAATGAAGCCCTACTGGGATGAGGCGTGAATGCCAACATTTTAAAGAGTTAGTTAGAAATTTAGTTCCAAATCATGAGACTGAACAAAGCTTGACTTGGAGCGTGAATACCTTGATTTTTTATCAATCAGTTCAAATATACTTCCCAAAGACTATTAATTCGAAATTAATTAATTGCAATGTTATTTCACATATTAAACACTTTGTAAGAAAAACAAGTTGATTTCAAGGTACTAGGATAATTTCAGCGAGAATGAGGGTTTCCCTTTGTCACATAACAGATTACAACTTATCCAAATTGTATCAGTAACCGCGAATTGATTTTTTCAAATGTGCCTAAATTTAGAGACATGTAGACATTAACCATCCGTTTTTGTGATGATTAACCTTACTTATTACGCGGAAAATCATATCTATTTATATTTTAAGTTTTCAAAAATAGTCAATAAATACAGACAACTTGTTATAAGATGAATCAACGTCTGATTCTAATTTTTCAATCAACTGTGAAATGTTGAACGTTACTATCATAAATTCTATCTTTGATTTAGTTACCAAACAATGGTTGCCTCATAATTTGTAATTCTGGGCTCGATTATGCCATCATCGTGGTAATTTTTCTTAATTAACTCCGGATTTCTTAAAGAACGAGAATCTTCCATCTCTAGTTTTAATTATTTTATTCCGAAGTTAATAACCATTTCATTCATTCATTTCTTGCCTGATTTTTCAACTCAAAAAATAATGATCGTCCTTTGTCGTCATTTCTTTTGTTTTAGCAGAGGTAAAAATACCAAATAAATGTTAATAAGCTTAGTTTTCATTTTTTTGGAAACAGCGGTTTATTTGGTATGATTCGGAATAGTGCCCCCAACTTTGACAATGCATGAGGAACAGTTTTAGAGCTGGAAAAAACAACAAAGTAAAAGGTAAAATTTATATTTTGGTTGTAAAAATGCGGTTCAAAAAAATTGTTGAATCTAATCGAAAATGTTGGGATATTGATGTGTAAAAAACTATCAAACTAATAAATAACATCATTTTCATGACGATAAAATATTTTTATAAGCATCAAGAGATCCAAACATGTTTTTTAACGATATTCTGAGATGAATCGCATCGACTTGATATACATGCTTGTATTTAAAATTGTGTTTCGAAATTCCATTGTATTTAATATGTATTAATGTAAACTTACAAAAAACTAATTGGCAAAAACGCTATTTAGCAATGTATGCAAATATATGGAGTCATGAAATTCGTCAGACTTTAAGATTCGCATATGTGTAGAGAGCATATTTTAAATATACAGATGTTTATTCCGATTTAAGAGTATATCTAGAGTGTTTTCATGAAAAATCTAATTCCTATCTGAATGACCTTTCATAAGAGTGATATGAGGTATTCATGAAATTCCAGAATTCTTCAAGAACCGACAGCAATCGCAAAGTAAATATTGGTGGAATCGATATTAGCCGCTTCTCTGTTGAATCAGATTAAAATTAAGTAATTTTTATCAGTTTAACCAGTATATAGTTTGAAAATTTCAGTTGAAGCCCACTTTGATGGCCAGCTTAAGCCCAAGATTAAGAACTCACGTTATTATCACGTGTAATTAAATTCTAAGCTTATTTAATAGTTTCCAAATAAAATGTTTTTAAGGAACAATATGGTGATTTTATACTTCTCATATCGAAAAATAACAAAAAACATTAAAGCAAAAACGTTCAATCAATATAAATCACTTCTCTATAGGCCCTGAAGAATCCTGCATTCAGATCAGATGAATTTTTTCGACGCCATTCGATTTCTCTAGAATTGCTATCATTGATGTTTTTCACCACATTGCTATCGTCGTCAAGGGAATTGGTCCTGTTTCATGGAGGGATTTGATACATAATGGCATTCCAGGTTCCCTCTATAGAATGGGTATGGGCACCAGTTTAAGGATACCTGAAGGTGTTGCTGTGGTTAATGATGAGATGTGAATAAAATTCGTTGATTGTGATGACCAAAACCAATCGGTCATTATAAATACCCTGAAAGTATGCGTTCGATTTATATCCAACAATTCCGCATCTGTTCTATGAGCTATCTCTACTTAGAACAATCACGTTACTCAGTTCTTTCCATACAGCCAATAACCCATGTCCCACTCTCTGAATGTTCCCTATGATATTTGTTTTTAACCATTTTTGTTTCATCAATTTCTACGAGTACGCCCTCTCCCCTATTTGAAGATCAATGAAATATAAACGATCGCTGAACAAATTTCTAAGAAATATTTTTTAGTGGGTGACCTTGGTCTTGCAGTAGTGTTTACATTTATATTTGCTTATTATTTGCAGCAGAGAGCAAAAAGTATGTAAACTCAGAACTTCATTATTTGGCAATTCACATTTTTCGAAAAATGTAGTGCCACATATGGGGTGAAGGAATATACAGTGTTTTGTGGCACATCTCAAACTTTTGGATGAGAAGTTGAAGTTTGAAAAGCAACATTTCACAAATATCTGTAGTAACCTGACTACACCACATTCCACCAGATAATAGATGCTGTTTTCTTGGGATTAAAGTTTCAAGAAATTCGTAATGTGTTCCATCCTAACGACAACAAAGCTCAGTTAAAATCTTTTTTATTTGCTGAATATGTTATGTTCAGCTTTAAACTTTTGGTTTGATTTTATTTAGAAAGATATAAGTAACATCCAATAACCATGGTTCGACATTAATTTCTGATTAGATTAAAATTAAACCTATTTCGATTAACTTTGATCAGATTGCATTACAATATTAAACGGGCCTTCATATTAGGCTTGATCCTAAATTTCTATTATTCTCATTAATCGAAAATATCCCTAGTGTTTTTTCTATTTAAAAAAAGCGTAAATACGATGTTATAATAAATAAAGCGTGCATGCGCAAATCTGTACATTCCATTGCATTAAATTGCTGCGATAAAAAAATTGAGATTAAGGTGATATTGGCGAATGGTTAACTAAAATATCTGGATTCAAATCGTGCCCCTATACTAATCCCTGTTCCAAGGCAATTATAACTAAAGAATTTTAGGCTAAAATAATGTTTTACATATCTTGCACCCACCAGATATAAAACTGTGAATACAATATTATGAAAGGATTAAAAGAAATTATACATATAAAAATGTCATATACTAATTTAAAAAAGGCACCTAAAATGTTCTCGTAATAAAGATGGTTTTGAATTCTCGCAGTGGAATAAATTAGTGATCATTTGATATGACGAAAGAGGGTGTGCGATTGGGATGATTTGGGTCGGCTTCCTAATCCTACTATTAAAATCTGTAGTGAATGGAAGAAATAAATAGAATATTTGATCATATTTTAATGAATGGATTGGTGGACTGTTTAAAAAAAGTGGAACCAATGTAAACGAACTTTATTCTGACTTGTTTAGATTCATCGGTTGGAGCCCATCTGGAGGAGTATGTTTTCTAAGGTATCGATCCTGGTATAAAGACGTGGTTTTATTCAGATTCAGACGGCTTGATGATTTGTCCAGAAATTTGTAATCCATGCGATCAAGAGGTGTATGTGTGTCTCGATTGCCAAAACATCGGCACGTGTATATTGTGCAAAGATTGCTTCCTAAGTTCCGAACACCTGCAGCATGAGTATCGACAATGTAGACCAAATACTATATGTGCGACATGTGACTGTGGTGATGAGTATGCTATGAAGAGACATGTTACTTGCTCTTAACATAAGAATGTTGATAGATCTGATGTGTAATTAGAGCCCTTTCAAAACAAATTCAGTAACATTATTCGATATTTGTGCCAATTACTCCAAGAAATGTGCACAAATGATGATTCAGAGCTAGATAATCACATGGAAGAAATGCTAGGGACCTATTTGGATGTTAATGGTTCTGATATTATACCAAATATTTCTAAAAATTTGAAACCAGTTTCCCAACATGTTGCCGCTGATGACAATGCTCTCAAATCGTGTCTACTTGTATTTTATGAAGGTAATCACCCCGGAAAATTTATTAATTGTTTCAGTCTAGCAATTGAAATGCCTTGGAATATTTCATGTGGATTTTATCAAGATATCTAGGAATATAAATACGCATGTGTTCGATACATCTCAGATGTCGATGAATGTGAAAAAGTTAAAGAATTAATTGAACAGTCTCAGGGCATTTTTTCTCAGTATCCGAATTTAGCTTGTCGGATTGTTAATGTTTATCGACTCTATTTTATGAGACTCGCGCCCATTTTGATAAGGCTGATGAATAAGCTATGCTTCAGAAAGACTCAATTATGTGATATCTTGTTAGAAACGACATTTAAGAAAACTAATTTGGCCCGTGTTTTTGTGCCAAATGAACACCTTTTGTGTAAATATATTAAATGTGAGATGATACAGCGTATTTTGATTGTTTCTAACTACTCCTCAACTGGGAGACTGTATGCAGCTGCCCTATTATTGGACGTCATCAGGCCGCTAAACACTAATTTTGTTTTAGATCATTGCGACACATCTCGTAGCTTTTTAGATTTGGTTGATCAATTCATACGGGAACCTTCTGTTGTCATTTATCTGGTTGAAAACGATTTTTTGTGTCAAATGATAGATTTTTTTTCTGATTTACTCAAAATGCAAGGCTTAGAAGCTAGGGTTGACGTCATGCGACTATTTAAGAAAGCGAAAACGAAACGAAGAGAGCTCTCGCATGTTTTAGAAATCAGGAAATCGTTGTGCTCATGCTTAAGAGTTTCATTAAATGATGTTATTGTATCCTCAAACTTAAGATCGAGACTTTGTGGTGCTGGTCGGAGAATGGGGAAGTTTTGCTTTGATTTTGACAACATGCAACCAATTCATAAAATTACAGATGAAGAAATCTGCAAAGAGTGCCCTAAATATTTGAAATCATTGTTTGGAGCAATTTTCCTAGTTTTATCACAGCTAGTGAAATGGATCATTGGCTTCGAAGAAATTGCAGTGAAAACGCTTTGATATTTCTTACAACAATTCTCCTTGAATATTCAACGTATGTCAGAGGAGAATCCTGGTGCATCAATTTCTCAAAAAATAGTTACCTATTGCCATATTGAATAAAAAAACTTCTCCATCTTTAATATCTCGCATCGTGTATTGGTCGATTTATTCATTGGGTGCTCCGTTAAAGGCACGATACCCAGCCACGTTAAGGATCATGTTCTGTGCGATGAGAAAATTCTGATGTGGATCTGCAGACCTGCGACAACAGCACTTTCGTTCACCTCCAATTTTATGTCATTCAAGTCGATCCAATAATATGAATATTTTGATTGTATCATTTCTGCATATCTGAAATCCAATCTTCATTATATGTATCTGCAAGATTTGAGTGCCATTCAAATTCTTATTTCAAACTTGGATCCTGAACTTTTTCTCAAATACATGCTGTTCAATATTGCGCCTTCCATGCAAAAGCCTGTAAATTTTGAAACCCCATTATCATCTTTGCTGCGTGTATCAGAGTTGGAAGTTGATTCTAATCTGAGTAAATTGCACATCTATGTTTATAATGCATTGGTAGAACGCCATTATACTGATGTTTCGGACAACCCAGAGTATCGACTTTTGCAAAGACAAATCATTCATTCTCTAGCAGGAGAATATCAAACTACTGAAGACATCAGAAACAGTTTCTTGGTCTCGCAGATATCTCGAACGAAAAGCTTTTACTTGGCACACAGGAAAATTACAGTGGATGAAATAATTAGGAGGGTGTCTTTTACGACATACTCTTCTGATCCTGTTAATAGGCGGGCCCTCAAAACTCCGTTCTTCAACACCGTCAACATGTTTTACTTCATGTACTATCTCCCAGAAAATGTGGAATTACAGGATAAGATTCTCAGCCTTTACAAAGAATATGGTTCAAAATTTTAACCCCCAGACTTACAATAATTAAGAGATGGCTTCGAAGGAATGAATAACTTTCTTTTCTCTGACGCTTTTTTTGACTTAATTATGCATGTTATTGTTGATTGGTTTGGGAATATGTGACCTAACAAAACAGGATCATTGGTTAATTTACTGTTAGTTTCGATGAGTCTCTGCGTAATACTAAAGACGTCTTTAAGTCAACGTAGTGATTATAGATTTTATAAAACGTTTGACTTTATATTTGGAGATCTTCAAGTTCTGGACAACAACGTGATGACTCATCTTGTGGTTTTAAAGAATAAAATGGACCACTATCTTTTTGGTTCGATTTTTGAATATTTAATGGACTTATCTCAAATTTCCACCAATTTTTTTGGCTACGTATCCGAAAAATCACCCGATATGATTATTAAATCCAGACTCTGTCGAGATTTGGCTTAGAAAAATTTGATGAACCAGTATCAATACAACATAAAAAACAAAGAAGGATCTCCGTGGGCACAACTGATCTCACTCAATGATTGACTTACAGCAGTAGAAAAGAATGAAAATGGTTAAATATTTATAACTATCTTTTTTAAGGCCCTTTTACCAATTTATAATTAACTCCTTTTGAAATTTAACAATACATCCAACAAAATGGAAAATTTATAAAACATTTATTATTACAGTCGTTTGACTTCTCCAGAGAAATGTGTATTCTTATTTTACATTTTTGATAAAACGCACATATTTTGGAGGCTAAGAAATCATAGGTCCATTCAAACACACCTGCGCGAAGTCTAAAAACTATTTTTGTTATTTTAATTTATTTTAGGATATTATTTGGTGTTTTTTTGTATATGGTGTGTTGGCGGTTTAAATTTTGACGACCTGTAGAAATGTGCATTACGATTTAAATTAATATAAAATTCAATTTTTGACAAAAGTCATAATTTAGGGGAATAAGAACAGTACAGCGAAATCAACACACATGCACATATTTGACCTACTTTGATGAGTTAGGCTTATTTTACTATCAAAATGTTGATGACCTGAACATATGTTTACTCTTACACACACTTGTTGCATGATAAAAATGATTTCAGATAATAATTTGAACAATATAGTAAGTAATTATGCTTCAACCTTTTGAAAACCCAAGTGTGTCTTTTTATTCACATCCGAAGGAAAGAATTTTGATGAATCTAGAACAGCTTAAATCGTGTAATATATTACAAGAGCAGCAGTCATAATTATTTTTATTTTCTGTCAATAAAAATTTTACAAGGAACATAGATGCCACAAATTCAACACGAATACGACTTATGTAAATAGAAACTGAAATTTAAAACGAATATGAAACTTTTGGAATGGTTTGTATCATCCGAAATGTGAGACAATTCATCTTGAAAGGATTAAGTCCATATGAGTCTAAACACTCGAAAATTACTTTAATATGACTTCCCTTGAATTATTTTGATTCTTTTTTAATAAAGAAATTTTAAAAAGATTGGAAAAGACATTTTTTAAAGTAAACCTATTTTCAGGTCGTCAACATTTAAATAATGAAATAAATGAAACTTATCCAAGTAGGTCAATTATTGCGCCTGCGTGTTAAGTTCGAGGTATTGTTTTTAGCCACCAAAATTCTGACTTTTTCAAAAATATAATTTTATTTTCATTCAAAATGATGTGCCCATTTCTACAGGTAGTCCACATTTAAACCGCCACAACACCAAACACCATTTTCAAAAATACACCGAATAATATCCTAAAATGAATTGAAACAATCAAAATAGTGTTTAGAACTCGCGATGCGTGTTTGCGTGGGCCCATGATTTCTTAGCCCCCATAAAAATAAGAGCGTTTTATCAAAAAATTTAATATGGTTCTCCCAAAAATGTAAAATAAGAATCCACATTTCTATGGAAAAGTCAAATGACTGTAACCACTTTGACACTTTTTATAATTGCTGAAATAGATAATTATGTATCGAATAACTGTCTCAACCAAAATAAAGCTCTAAAAACGTCATCTTGTATATTTTTGCATCAATGGATATTGCTATGACTTATCTTCGTATTATATTGGGGTCGAATGAATAAACAATTATTGATAAATAAAGTTAAGCGTAAGGAAACACGTTAATTCACGTGTCCAGTTCTTTTTGAACCTGTCTACTTTTTAAATAATTTCTGGTTAGATTATCTAAAACAATCATAACCACAGTATAGTTCGCAATTCAAAAAATGTGTGAGTGTAGTCGAGAGCCCGTCGCTAGAAAACCATGGCTTTATCTCTGGCGACGATACATTCACTTGAGCATGGATAATGTATCCCGTATTTCACACTTGATGTTGCCATGGCCGCCGCCCAGTCTGGGCCAGCTGAATACGGCGATAATTAGCTGGCAAACATTGTGTGCTTTGGGAATCGGAGGTTAATTGCGCTAAGCGCATATCTCTAATCTCTACCCTCGGCAATGATACTTCTGTATGATTGACACGTAGGGGAGAATCTACGATTCCTGATTCAACCAACCAACACGATCCTGAGTAAACTTAAAGTCTCACAGGGTGTCGTCCATGGTAATGATTGATTGTATTAGTTCAGGTACCTAACGCCCAAGTAGTACACATGAACTCTCCCTCCCACCTAAGTTTCTAATGGGAGTCGACCTATAGATGGCGGCTGGTCTATAACGAGCCGTCTCACCACAGATCTTACCACCCATCACATAGGCAGGAGCGGAGCAGAACCCAACTGTGGTTCTTTACCTTCGTCTACACACACTGTCGTAAATGGATCGGCCCAATATCCACCTCCAGTGTATAAACGTGGCAGAACGGGGCTCTGCGATCTCTTTTTAGGTATATCCTTAACAAGAGACCGATCGGGGGAACTCGACACACTCACACAGCCTTCGACGGAGCTGAATGACAGGAGACCGCCACATCCCCCGGCTGTTAGTAATATTATGAATGTACTTAAATACAAAAATCTCTTATAATTTAAATAAACTAGCTGTTATTTTTTGATGAATCAAAGGATAGAAATGATCACAAAATTAGCTATTAATCAAACATCTGGGGCTTACTTAATTTACGTTGGTATGGTTGTCTTTTTAAATCTTATTTATATTGTTTGTATTTAATGCAACAGAAAACTAGATACAATGTTCTCGAGTATTTAAAATATAATGACCTGAACTATAAATGATATGATCGATGATTCCTGTCATGTATTCATGCGCAAAGGTAAAATTCGGATAAAATTCTACCTGACATTTTGTAAAAAATTTATAATGTTTGCCTTGATATGTTGTAATTTAAAAACCCGAATTAACTAGACGATAAGCAGTGGTCGTATATGGTACGGTTTTTGGCGGTATTTTTTGTATGGTGATAAATAAACAAACGTATTCTCGTATTATAATTTTAGTTTAAATGCTAGCTGATAAATTAGTTGTCTGACTAATATAATGAAGACACCTGGTAATAAAATTTGCCGCGTTTTCTGCCTTTTTTATACTTTAAACGTTTTAAGGAATAATTCACTTCATTGAATTTGTCAAGTGCTCGATATATTTGCATTTTTAAGAACGGTACATTTCCTCATTAGAATTGATGACTGTTTACTTTTTCAAATGTGGTTTTCATTGATTAAATAATTTTGTCGATAATTAGTTTTTATCGCTTTCTTGCATGGGTTTCGGCCCAATTTCATCCGTTTGTGGTTCAATTACATCGTTTGGAAAAATAGTTGAAAAATAAAACTCATCTGAGGTTTAACGAAATTGGTAAATAATAATCTCATTGTTCAATGATCGACGAATTTATATCTTCAGATTTTTGTACCAAAGGTAGCACTCACAGATATTTCTCCAAGAAATTGTAAAATCCTCATCAAGAAGATCTCCGTTATTTTTTTTATATCTGAATTCGTTTTTATGGGTTTATCCCACCACTCTTTTTTTCATGACACTTCCCCCTTTCGAAATGTTGAGAATATTAGATATAGTCGATCCATGCAGCTGCTAATAATTAGATATTGTTTCTATCGAGCTTACAGCTTTATGAGCCTCTATAATTCTTGTTCTTATACCTTCATCAACTTTATTACAGGTTATCTGGCTATAACTGGATTTATGTTGTCGACAGCTAAATAATTCTTTTTTTTAATTGCAAATATTTGGTATGAATGATATTGTTAATTTTCAAAACGACTAAATTGAACCGAAAACCCTGTATCAACAAACAAAAGAACACACTCAACCCGAAATAATCTGAAACCTACAAGATGGCGATTCTAGTCTAAATTTCAAGAAAAAAAATGTGTGTATTTGGAAGAAAGGAAATATAAGTGTGAACCCCTTTACAATTGTGGTAAGGTGCTAATATATGATTTTGGTTTTGTAAGGTTTGAATCAAAGATTTTCCTTCCTAATCAAGATATTTTCGAGAATGTGCTGATAATCTGTTAAGACTTGGAGGAACCGACATCAAAAATATGTTATATTAGAAAAATCAGATGAGAGAGAAGTAATTCGTGCATATCTGAATAAACTCTAAGATGTACATATTTAAAAAAATCCATTTTAATTTTTACCTTATATTATTTTGGCATTTTTTCGAATGAATGCCAAGGCCAGTTTTGTCACTTTTCGAGCCTTTAAAACAATTCGATCAGACGTTACTCATCTGAAGACATTCAGTATAGAAATGAATAATATAAGCACGAATCGACAAATTTCGCCTGGCTAAACAATTGCAAAATTCATCAAATCTCTTTACATTCGCATTTAATTTAATAATATTAGCAAATTTAACATTACGTCATGAATGCAATTTTTTTATATCCTTTTTGGTGTGTATCAAATATGGGAAAACTGAACTATCAATATCGTTATACCTACATTTGAATAATTATTCCTGATAGAAAGTCTGATGGAAAAATAATTTCGGTCGCCACGTGTTTCGAAAACCAAAGGCATACCAGCTAAATATTTTTCACTTGTGAACAAATGAGCAAGTAAATTAAAGTTTCTTTTCATTTCGATAACTTTTGGTTTGGCGGGATAATTTTTGTTTAAAATGGATAAACTATGATTAATCTCATCAAGTATCTGCGCTATTACCCACTTTTTTGATAACTTTACTTCATTAACATGTAACATACTGCCATACTCTGTTGTTTCATAAATATTCTTACCCTTTTGAGTAATCGTTCACATAACTGTACCGGCGCAGACCTAGGTAATCTCTACAGACGTAGCCTGTGTGGAGTTTTGATATTTCTGGCAAAGTGGTTTAATAGTATTATCTAATATTGTTGGACATGTTTAAAAAAGATTAAACTCAAAACAGTAGGTAGATATAAATGGAATACATACTCAATTATTCACTTGTAAAAAGGGGTCCGAAACATGCGTCTTATGATTTATACAATTTTAAGATGGGCTTTTATCTATATTTTAGAAAGTTTTAGATGTTTCCCTCATACAATCAACAAATTTTTAGCATGATGTTTGTAAGGTTAATCAATAATTCTATAATGAAAAATAAACTAATTTAATAATCTATTCATTTTTCATCAACCTTTGATATTTTGAGGCGGTTCTCGATATTCGAGTCACATAAGAGTTTGAATCTAATTTTTAAATCACGGATTTCAAAAAATTGCATAATTTTGGAAAAAGAGAAGGGCTGTTACTTATGATTCAAAATGTGGTATTTGTGTGGTCAACATTATTTATTTGCTTGTTAGGTTGGATTTCATCTTTGCTAATTGTCATTAATGTAACAATTTTAAATCATCGCCATTTTATTCTCATTTATCATTTTTAATAAAATGACTGTAAAATCAAATAATTAAAACTAAATAAGAAAGAGATAATGATATATAACAAACCAGCCTTTCATCTTATTAGTTATTTGCACTCCTCAAATTGGCTCTTGTTTCAGAATATCATTGTCAAATTAGAAACAGTAAATTTTAAATGTTTAGGTTCCAAATCGTGGGATGAACACGGAAAATGAGATTTTAGTATTGTACACATCTAATCGTAAATATAGGTGAGAAAAATGTGTTGATATGAAAGGAACTAAATCAAAACTTTAAGGCATCTTCTATTTTTATAATGATCGGATTTTGAAGATATTGTTGTGGGGCTTATTCTCGATGGGATAAACTATATAAAATGATTGAAACATAAACATGGTTATTAGTATATATAAATGAATTAAATGCAACCTAAGAGTGTAATTGACATTTTTAGTCAGGTTTTGTGTTCGTACTTCAAAAAGTTCAGTATAACTTTTTTACAGATCAATTAATAATCATTTCTCATTCTTTACATAAATCGGAAGAAAATCAAAATTATCATGAAACTTATTTATAAATGGAGTTACAAAATCTAAAAAATTGTTTTATCGAAATTTTCATTGTTCTGAAATCATGTGAGGGATGATTATGATCTGATTATGAATTATTAAATCAGAAAAACTTATCGAAATAGGTATATGTTGACAAAAGATAGGAGAACATCGATCAATAGCTAGTATCTCGGTTAAAATACTTTTATTTTTCAAATTTCTGGTAATTTGTGAATAGTAAACATGCATCTTATTTGATAAAATTAATATAAAAAAATTTATATCCTAAATATACTTACAATTCAACAAAGATTTAAAATGAATTACCGAGTTTTGCAATCAAACCGTGAACTTTGAAGATCACAGCTGTGAAAGGTGGCACTTAAGATCGTGAAACGTAACGAACGAATTGATGATTTTTTTACAGAATTGTACAGGAGGAACAATTATACAAAAAAAATTTGATTTGCTTCAATACATGGTTTCTGACGAAATTCGACTATTATTATTGTTGTTGCAGTCTGAGGTGGAGAGGCTGTTTAATTTGAACCTTGATTTTTCGACATGAAATAATTGATGGGATCGTTAAAAATATTGAGCGATATTAAGTGGTCATCAAATAGAACAAGGTTTGTAATTTAAGTCGCTTTAGATCCTAAAATATCGGAGTTTGTTGCTGAATGATGAACGAAAATACGAACCAATCGGTGATGGAAGTTCAAGACGGTCTAAGTTTAAACGTGGAATTTTCCAGTTTGATTTGGCTTAACAAATTCATGTTTATAAATAAAATAACCTTTCCAATTCTCATACAACATTTTTATGAATCCGTGAGAGAGACATGTTGTATGGGAAAAATTAAGCCAGGTCAAATAGGTTTAATTTACGGGAACAATGACCGTATTCAAAGAATGGTCTCATCCGGTTTTGAAGATTGTTTTTGTTGACGCTTATGTTTGTAAAATCCGGTTTCACTAACTACCATAGGCATAAAATTGAATTTTCTAATGAAATTTCTTCCCCGCCCCCCCCCTCCCCATGATTCAACCATAGTAATAATAGTTTTATATTGTCAGAACAAATGTCTTGAAAGAATTCAAATTATTTCTCTACAAGTAAAAATTGTTACTTCTAAATAATACTGTAAAAATATCACCAATTATATTGTTACACTGCACCATTTGGTTGTCAGGTTTCACGGTTTCGATCCTGGTGGTTCATGGTTAGGATTTCAAATCCCGATAATTCGACTAATTCTGAAACAATTAACAAAAATCTTAAAATATCTAGGCTACGCTATAAAATGAGCGACTGATTAAAAATATGTTGGCGGTTCTTTAATTATTATACAAAAAAATTA
>JWZT01001748.1:109370-131609 GCA_000827895.1 Thelohanellus kitauei | reverse complement strand
GTCTCAATGGTCCAGGATCTAATTGATAGTTTTTTGATGAAGATTGAATTGAAAATTGAAAGAATCCAAAATATTAAAAAGTTTATTAAAAACTCGCCAATGAATTGCTTTTTCGAACCATCGTAAGTCTCGTTTAATCCCAGAACTTTGACCCAGATTTTCTATGGAATGGGATTTATGATCCTGGTGGCCGAATCGCCAATGCTGTTCGCTACATACAGATCCACGAAAAGAGAACACGAGGACTTTTTCCTTGATTATCTTTCGATACTAGGATTCAATAAATTCACCTACCAAATGATGAACCGATTTGTCGACCTGATATTTACAATCATTTCAATTTTATCCTTTGTTTTTGTATGGAAATTCGCAAATCTCTTACCGAATAGCTCAATGTTATTCTTAACTATTGCAATAGGCGGTTTCCTTTTCGCCACACAGTCCCAGTTTTTCCTACTCGGACAAATATTAAATTTCTCCTTTATTGGATTAGCATTCAGTTACTCTATGCTTCTCCTAATGAACGTTCCTACAGTCTATTATCGGATGAACCATTTTCGACCCAAAAGGCCATCTTTTTATATACTGGTATATTTTTAATTATATTCAGTTATTTATTTCTCAAGTCCCTGGTTTGCATCTTTTCGATGCGATAGCTTACGAAGAATTTATTTACCGAAACTCAATTGGTTTCAATGATTTTTTCGACGTTAAATATCGTTTCGACAAATACCCAGCTGTTGCTTATTTGATCCTTGTTTACTTGGACGGATTAGTCTACATTCTATTGGAATATTTGATTGTCAAATATATTGGGAATGTAAAATTCAGAATTGTCCAAAACTGCTATTATATCAAAGATAAAATACAAAAGGCTTTTTATCGACCGTATCTGGTATGCTTTACCACAAAAAATTTTCTAAATTATTTTCACTTGAATCTCCTGATCTAACATAAAAAAAAAACTTAACGAACATGATTCTAACATTAAGTAGGTAACAACATATCATATTAATACTTGATGGTATCGTTATCGCGATGGTCACCATATAGCGGAATCGGTTAAATGATTCGTGTGATCTCGTTTATACCTCGTGATCTTTTTGAGCCCATCTTTTCCAAGGTCATATAAATATGAACGACATAATAACGTAATAACGATGAGAGAGTTTCTCTTTGTATAAAATTCGGACATGTATTCGGGTGATTGATAAATCCATGTATAAGTTTGAGAAATTTACAAAAACAGATATTGGGATCGCAGGGAACATCTCCACGATAAATTGGGCAGAATTAGAGACACTATCAAAATATTTAACTTTATATAGTTAAGAATGACGTCATGTAAACTGATCAATATATTCCTTTATTTTTTTGCCTAAATTTTGGCAAACAACCTTGATTCAATCCATGTTTAAAAATATAACAAGGATTTACCTTTTTAATCATGGTGTATTTTTCTGTGAAACCCCGATGAATTTCGGGACTCGGTTTATGAAGACTCATTGGCCATGTGTTAGATTATGATGGAACTTTATTGTTAGGTTTTTGTTGCCACTAAGGTTTCAAAAATACAAACTGCGTATTTGATAGTTCCACGCATCTATTTATTGAAATTATTTTAAATTTTACTAGTCATCAATCAGATAAATATTTTTATGAAGTTTGGAATTCTAAATTTGACTTATTTTGAAATCTGAAAAATATCTTTGAACCAACATTAAATGTTGCACTAGATCTTATATTGTTTTGAAGCCAATAATGGGCAGCCACCTTTCGAATTCCTGATTTCATTCGAGTAATACCGCTTAATAACAATCTCTTTTTAATTTGTGAAATGATTTTTTTCGTAGTTGTTATTTTTTAGCATAATGCTGATATATCTGGCCACATAAGTTTTTTTAAGTAATCACTCCCAGATTTAGTCTATTTATGTAGATTAGGACTGAATCAGATGGTGTCAAACTAATGAAATCTAGCTCATATGAAAATGATCTGGGATCATCATCAGCAATCGTGTTGAGAGATCTGACTGTGGTATCATTAATTTAATTTCAGAGGCACAAAAATGAGATAATATTAGAAAGAAATAGTTTTGAATTTTCAACGGATAATCTTTATATTATTGTTGGAAAATCTCAATTGACTTCAATGGTGATGAAGACACTTTTTGGCGCCAAAAATCCTGATCACGGAAGAGTCAAACTTTTCCCTCGTTCAAATAGTTTTGGTTGGAAAGGATATTGTCCTATTGATAAACTATTAATCGATGAATTAACTGTTGTGGAGCATTTGTTCTTTTTCCATTCGTTAATAAAGAACTCAGAGATTACGAAACTAGGGAAACATTAGACGGTATGATCATTCTGATTCAGAATAATACAGAAATTAAATTTAGAACATGTTAAATATCGACCGGTTAAAGAGATCACACCATCTGATAAACTAAAGTTGAAATTTGCACTATCGTTGATCCATAACTCTGAGATTATAATATTTGAAGAGCCAAGCGATGGACTGGATCCGATTTGCAGAAAAGAAATATATGACGTCATTAATGAAATCCGAACGGGTAATCTATTCATTAATTAAAGATAAATCAATCATAATTTGCACAACAGATCTGAAAGATAATCCAATAAAAGCTGATTATGTTTATGAGTTATCGTCTGGGCTTCTGAAACCCAAAACGATCATCGATAATGACCCAACTCTCAAACCGAGGCTGGTAATAAAATTCGTAAATATTCGACATAACTAGAACAAAATGAACACGGATATTAATGAAAAAATCCAAAAGATTTACAATATTTGTGATCATGTAGACGTTTTTAAATTTGAAAACATGAAATTGAAGCTCGAACTGAGAGATGGATGTCTTTCCAGTGATTCTTATTCCGTTCTTTTGAAATACCTGAGCCAAAATCATACCGAACTCAATATTGATAATTTCGAAATCAAAAATGGTAGCTTCACTTGTACCAAACATGATCGTCAACCAATCATAGCGTCTCGCAAAGATTCAGTTGATGTAGACAGAGGCCCTAATAACTCACATCGCTCTTCTCCAAAACATTCTCAAATTTCTGACGTCACAGAATCATTTTTAGTTAATATAAAGAAAAAAACCGGACCTCCTTCCTTTTCAGTGCAATTCAAAATGAATCTTTGTAGAATGGTGGCAGGTACAATAAACAGCAACGTATTTTTTGCGGTCAATATAATAATGCCTCTTGTTCTTGCCCTTTTTGTGTTCATGGTTGGAAAATATAGTCATTATTTGATTTCTCTGTCATCCACAAACAATATTTTACACTTCGCTAAAAATTACGATGTTGTGATTCCGATAAATCATGAATATTTTATTAATGAAAATGAAGCAAATCACATTTTGAAAAAAATAGCCAAGGATTTAGGTGAATGTAAATGTAATAAAGATTTCAGCACCTTCGGATATCCCGAATATGCACTTTCAGACATGTTTAAATTTAACAGTTTACAGTTTGAAAGCGTTTGCCAGACCAATTATACTAATCTGTGTGATATACAAAAAGAAATATATTATGACATTAAGAAAAAGGGACTAGAATTTCCAAGTTGGAAAAGCCGATTAAACCCCCATATATCGTACCAGCTACTTAACAATTGTTCGATGGATGTTTTTCTGTGCAAAACAGCATTTCTTTACACTTACTACAGGTATAAAATGAAAACATCAGAATTTTCTCGCTCACATTCTCGAAACAATCGCCGACCAATTCAGATAACTCCACTTTGGTATTATTTCAATTAACAGATCACACTGATGAAGGAAGAATCATACGGAGTCCCTTACTCAATTAATCTGTTGAATAATATTATTTTTGAAATTAATGCGCAAATACACAATCATTCTGGTCCTGTTCCATGTAATATTGAATTAATTTAGCAATAAAAACCGAACTGGAGATCATCAAAGATAACTCAATCTATGAATTAATGTTTGGATTTGAGTTACCTTCAGAACCAGAGGAATAACGCTGAAATTTTCAAAAATTATCATGTCTACATCATTTCTTTTTTGTGCAGCTGTCTTTATTATCAGCCCGATCAGAGAAAAATATGGAGGGTTCCAGCAAACTCAGAGGATGTTTGGAATGAATCGTGTCAGTTATTGGGCATCCTGTTTGATTCATGATTGGGTACATTTATTTATAATCAGATTTTCTTTGTGATCGCATACTTTGTCTGTGATTTTTATTTTTACATCCTATTTTACAAAGAATTGTCCTACTTTCGGGCCTTTTATATCATGCTGGTTGTGGGTATCATCCTAGGGTATGTATTTTTTTTATTTTTTTACATTTTCAAATAAAATATGTTTAAATCATGTTATTTTGAAGGATTTCGGTAGAGCTTTCTAAAAACATTATATCAAATACATAGTAAGAATCCATCCAGTTTAAAGAGATCATTCGTACTCCGTGCTCAAATTAAATTTATTTTGTTAATTTTACATTAAAAATTACTATTTCATATTACATACCTTTCTGGCCTAAATATTAACAATTTAACGCTCTAATAGCATCAATTAAACCCTTTTTGAGGTATCTAGAGTGATTAAATCGCACTACCACGATCTTCCACTATAAAAGCTCACTTCTGGAGCCATAAAAAGATGCTTCGCAAGTGATATGTTATCTTGATCAAGATAAACATCAACATTGCAACTTTTTAAGTTAGAATGAGAAAGGTTGGTGTTGGCCTTCATGGAGAGAAACTTTTACCATATAGCTAACAATGTTCCTATCTTTTTAATTATAAATTTCTCAAATAACTTTTGATTTTAGAAATTTATTTAGACACATAAATTTGAGTTGCGCACTGATCTGAATAACCTTGTAAATTCATCAAATATTGTCAATTAAGGCACGTGTGTTATAAAATCAGTGTGTTTCATCTTAAATGAGATATTTTCAATAATAATCTGGTCATTTTTTTAGATTATCAATTACATGAAATTAAAAATAAGATTCTATGATAATCACTCCTTGAAGTTATTATCTACGTGAGTTGGGTTGACGTTCAAACAAGGGAGAGTAACATAAATGGAAAAGAAAAATGTATTGACAGACAAACCTGAACCTCTTATGTTGAGAGGTTCAATAACACCTTCACGCATTTATAGAACACCCTCCTTTATAATTAATATTTTTAGGTACATCCTCAAAATTATATTATTTTTCCAACACTTTTAATAAATTCAAAAAATAAAAATCCCAATGTGTAACTTTTAGAAAAAATTAAAAATATGTTAAATTTTCATTCAGCACTCAATTATATTTGACAGAATCAATTAAAAAATAGTTTATTGAAATGCTAGGCCAATTCTGAAAATTTTTATGAACTTTTTCGTCAAAATATTTTTACCAACGCTAATATATCGTCCAAACCGAATCTATTCGGCAATTTAAAATACGAAAGGTTAAATAATAAATATCCATGACGTTCAAAAATCACTCGACACTATAATGGGCCTAAATAAGCCATACAATATCGCTTTGTGATAGATTTAAACAATAATACAAATGGGACAAGTTGAACAAACATTCTATAATAACGTCGATTTTGCGCTTATAATTGGTACCATTCTTTAAAATATTAAGCTTTAATGTGAATACAAGCCTGTCAGTTACAAGTCTTTAGAAATGTTGCCATGTTATTCGTCCCAAAAATACTCTAAACAATCATCTATTTCCAAAACATTTCGTTTTATATTCCGACATATCCTGTTTAAATCCGTATATATTTTAAAAACCATTGGATCCTCCGAAATTTATTAAACTGGATATTCTGTGAGACCATAAAGTTAAACAAAACAATGTGACGTCATTGTTGATGTCATTTTTTCTGAGAGTTTGAATATACCGATTCTCCGTGATCTTTTATGCTGACAGTAATTTTATTGTGATACCATACATATAATTGGGAACTTGTGGCAATTTAGAGTTGTAAAGAGACTATTTGTTCAGAGGTTTAAACATAATTGTCAATCATGAAAGATATGAGGAGCTGGTGTGAAGGCGGTTAAGCGAAACGAATCTCAAAAAGAACTAAAATAGAGATTCAGATAACATTTAAGAGTTTTTTATCCAAATTATATTTATATTTATCTGATATTAGATATTGCACGATGCCAGTCGGATACATACTGATCATATTTAACAAATCGAAGAATTATATATTTTACAACTTCATTGGAGGAATGACCACAATTTTGGTCGGTAACTTTTTATACATGGAAATGGTTCCAACTAGGCTTAAAAGCAGATTTCCAGTAAGTCTATTTTTTGAATTAGATTTTGGGTAAGGTCATCAACAAAGTCATATTTTGCTTCCCATATTATCATTTTCAAAATATTATCAACCAATTTATTTTGTTCGATGTGATGAGCGTGTCTGTTTTAAGTAAAACCATAATTAATTAAGCGCCAAATTTTAAAGATTTATTCGAGCAATTTTACTGGATGATAATACTGGGCTCTGCAATTAACGTTGTATTCATATCAATGCTTGTAATATCAGAGTTCTCTTACAAGTACGGGGATTAAATCACAGAATGAAATTGTCGAAATTGAGAAAAAGTGAACGAAAGATATTTTTAAACTCCGATAGTCCTAATGGTGACAGTCCAGTTATGGACAGAAACGGCCATGTCAAAAGTAGTCTCGTGGTTCATAACCTGAAATTATTCAAACGAAAAAAGATCTTTCGAAAGAAATTAATAATTAAAAATGCCAATTTGAATGTTCCACAAGGCCAAGTAAAATAGTTCTCATCAGTGTGTGGGAATCATCGGAGTAAGCGGATCTGGAAAATCATATCTGATGGACGTTTTCTCAGGCCTAGCCAGGTTTTCTGGATCGATTGAATTAAATAATAAAGGCCCAACTTTCCTAACTTACTGTCCCTCGAAAAACAACCTGGATCTTACAATGACGCCAGAAGATATCTTACATTATTTGTGCACACTTCAAGGATACAGCATTCATGAAGCTATATTTGTATTTTTTCCTCTAAAATCAGATCAATCGTTATCTTCTTGATCTTTTGGGATTAAAGGATTTGAAACAAACACTGATTTCAAAACTTAGTGTTGATAATCAAAGGAAACTCTCTCTGGCGATTTGCGCCATAGGAAATCCGAATATCATACTCCTAGATAATATTACTGCTGGTTTAGATGAATCGTCAAAGAAAACGATCATTGAATTCATCCAAACCTTAAAAAAGTGGAACAAAACTGTCCTGATCACTTCTTACAGGTAACATTTACATTTCAAATCATACATAAAAATTAAATCATTTTAATACATAATTTATGCTCAATCTATTTTTGATAAAATGAAACTGCGCGTGTGTGAGGTCACTGAAACCACAATATAACGAAACTCATATTAAATTTTCTTAACCTAGCAACTTAACCAATCAAAAATAGTTGAATGTTTTTGGTTTAAATATACGAATCGTTCATATTCTAAACATCGCCATACAGGGGTCACTCAAAAATATCCCGAGATTAGCCGTAGTGGTTTTGTGTAGAAAATAAATGACCATCAATTATCTGATATACATTTCATTGTCTTTGAGCCGGAATTATAAACAACTCGTCATTATCTAATCTAAGATTTGTGTAAAATAATGTATTTTTTCCGAAAGGCGAGAGGGGCCAGTGGTGATTCTTCCGATGTGTTCAATTATGGAGCGTTGATATTTTAATGTGGAATAACTGTCAGCTTATATTTAGTTTGACTGAATGCGAACAAATCTGTGATTCAATTGCCCAGATCGATGATGGTAAACTCGAAATGATAATCGATAATCAAACTATAAGCGAGTAAAATTAACTGATAAACAGAAATGAAGAACTATACAAACTCGTATTTCAAGCTTCCCCATCCAATCAATTAGAAATTACGGCATTAGTCACGGAAAAATTTAAAAAATCAAAACATGTGGTAAATTCATTTTTTTAATAAAGAAATGTTCAAGCGATTTAGTTTTCTATGTTCCTGTGAAACATGAGCATATCTCTGGGTTGATCAGTTTGATTCAGCATATCATATTTAATTATCCAAACATCCGATATAAAGTGAAAAAAATGCAGTCATTTCAAACAGCAACTTCCATGATTTACGATCTTTAAATCTCGAATATTTTACTGCTGTTTATTCATTTTGTTTCAAAAGTGCATTGTCAAAATATTTCAGATATTTAACAGGCATCCACTTTACTTCCCAGGGAACGAATGCCGATTTGGCAACTTAGCCCTAGTGGGCAGAGGATAGGGGTGAATGTTTAGCGGGTGTGAGCCCAGCACTACCCTAACTGCTTGAAAAAGGGTGCCTATCCGGCGTATGTCCCTACCATACGTGGACACCGTCGCAATCGCGGTCGACGTAAAGTCCGTGCAGTAATGTACCGGCGCAGGTTTGAACACCTCTAGCTGAGAGCAAAAAAAATGAATAAATACAACTGTTTATTAATAAGAAAGCAAAACAACACTTTGATTGAAATAATAGGAGAGAATGTGATCTACAGATAATAAATTATCCGTATGACATTTATTCCATATTGAGTGATTTAAATTTATCAATTCAAGGATCAAGTGGCAACATGCCTCCATTTTTCAGAAAATATTAAATCCCAATAAGTTAAAATTTAGCTTTGGAAAACAAAATTTGATGAAAATAAAATTTACACGTTGCCAACGTTATCGGGTTCTATTAGGAAAATGAAGCTTAACCATACAAAAGAAATATGATGATAATTGCTTTGAAATAACATTTTCAGATATTAGCCGGCGAAATATCACTATATTTTGAAAATCTACCTGACACGCGTTTTGGATTAACAACAAGATTATTTATTGTCAAAAGTGGCGATGTCCCTGAGGCATTATAGATAGAGTTTATTGAACTCGTTAATAGCGATGCAGCCAAAACCGATTTATACTCAAGGTGAATTTCAAAATTGTGGATCACGTGGTTGTATTCATACCTGGTTATGTCCGAGACGTTTATACATCTTCTTTATCTCTTTCCTACAAAATGTATTTCCGAAACTGGGTTTTCCAGCCATTTATTTATCATGTCAAAATATCTAATTAGACTCGGCGCAGAAGATGACCTTCTTTGTGTTCTTGCCATAACAATCCCAAGAACTCACGATCTGGTGAAATAGAAACAAGCTCAACCTACGTCCTAAAGGTTTATTTGGTTGAGCACATCGTCAAAATCAAAATTTGTGACGATAATTTACATTTTTTCCTATATACCGTTAAGCATTGGAAAATTTTACAATTAAAGATTTCTTGGTTACGCCTAAATGACGAACAAAGAATGCAATTGATAAATATTATATATATATATATATGTACGTATGACGTTATCTGTGTTTATATTTAAGATATAAGATTTTCACCCATGTGTAGAATGTAAATCAATTTTGTGGTCGATAGTCATCTTTTAACGGCAAGCTCACTTAATATGGTTATAATTGGAATAGGGATCCAAATTTAAAAATTATCTCAAACTCTTTCAGAGTTATTACCCAAATTTTCTTTATTCTGAACTTTGACCCCAGAAAACTGGGAAATTATTGATTCAGTTGAGTTTTATTTACCAAAATAATGATTAGAAAAGTGAGAATACCAAGTTTTATTTCTTGAATATCTCAGTAGTTAAAAAACGGTAAAAATGGTGACCAGGTTTGTTAGGACGTCAATATGGGAACCGGTGTTTTCCTTTTCGAGATTAAAATAAATTTTTAGAAAACAATAATGATTCTCTTTGACTCTTTTAGCTTTTAAAAATTTAGTGGATTTCAATCAGATCAGATTTCAGTTTAAAAAATCCCTAAAAAGTGATAAAGCACAAAGATAAAACACTCAACATCAGGTGGTTCGATAACCTGTATCCTGTTTATGAAATGCTCTTTTTTACTACATTGGTTGCTGAAATTGAGTTTGGTCAAGATTATTCAAGCTTTTTTTCCTGATATCCGTTAAAGCACCTTGCGCATATCACATTTTGTAAATATAAATAATTTCTGGCTATTTTCTTAACCAATACTGCGTTTAATTTTTGCCATGAGTAGCCCTATTAACTAAACAGAAATGACAGATCTGGAAAATAAGTGGCCTTAATATTGGCAAACCAAGATGATACTTTTGTATCACTGTGCTCACTGACATCATTATCAAGGTCCACCTTCAGACTTTTAGTCAAATATTAAATTTTCTCTGTTGATAAGATAAAATGTTAATGTATCCAAATGTACCTTCTGATTTTTAAGTTTTTCTCAGATACGATCATTTCTCATCCCTTAAATCAATCTAGATGTCTGTTCCTTAAAGTGAAAGATCTATTTTTTGCGTCAATCATTCTTTCTAAATCTTTGATCGAATGTATATTTATAGGAATCTTACTTCAATCTCAGAAAAGCTGTGCCGGTGTTAATCTGAGCTTTATTTGGAATACAACAGATATACTATTTATAAGAGGATTATTTCGAGTCGTTTTAAACTGTAAAAAGTATTCCTTTTCAGAAGATATTATGTCTATATTGTAATATGGCAACAACAGATTGGTAGGAAGTACATTATCAGGTTTTGGTTATGTTAAAGAATAAAACAAACTCTTGCCAATTATATTTAGCTTAATTTCAAATAAAATTACAACATATTATGACTTTATCGTTTGACAATCTTGATAGGTAAAACGTAATATCGCAGTCTTTTCAGATTTGTTAAAGATATGAAGGCTTTTATATCACATAGGAGCGTTTCATCCAAGTAGAGTAATAGTGGTATAAAAGTGTGGGTAGTTAGATCAATTTGTAATTAAAATCTTTGTTTTTATCTGGAACTTACAAATAGAACATTTAAAGTACTCCAATTCTAATATAATTGCATGTTTCAATACTTTGGAATCTAGGAAATGGTTGGCACTTGTTTAATTTACACTGGACTAAATCATCAATCTGAGTTCCATCATGCTTGCATTAAACATTAACCAAAATTGTACTGTCAATAAATCGATCGTACGCGGATTCAAAAGTGAATGATAGAAAAAAACTTGTTAAATCAATCACAATAACTAAAAAAATTAACTAAACGAAAAGAAACTTCAAAGTTAACGTACCATTATCACAAATTTATAAGGCTATATGGAGTTTAAAGCGAATAAAAACGATCGTATAGTTGAGTAAAAATAAACCAACGAGGAAAAACAACCATAATGTACCTTAATCTACCCTTTTGCAAACTTCTAGGAATATTGGTGTTTTTTGTGAAAAATGACATTTTTCGATAAATGCCGAGGATGATGCACTATTCTATACTTTAGTAACAAGCGTGCGTATTAGCGAACAAATATATTTCTCCCAAGATGGAAGCAGCATATCATATACGTTTGGTTGTAAAATGGATCATTATTGATCACAGTTTAGTCTCGGAAAGTCTTAGAAAAGATATTGTACACAACAAGCGAAAAGGGTAGACAAAGGGCATATATGACCGTTTAAAATATTTACTCTTAAGAATAATATTTTTCTCCGGTCCATAATATTTTGCCGATTACAGAAACATCCCTGAAATATTTTGACAACAAAAACTACTAAACCTGGTAAAACCTTTTGTAATAATCAGTGAAAAGAACCTATAGATTTATTATTAAGGAACAGATGATACTCAATCAATTGAGCACATGGTTTCAACTTGCTATTTGAATGACTTACTGACACTTGTGATATTTTTTCTGCGTATTCTGTCTGACGGTAGTTAATCAGGCTATGTCATGAAATAGAAACCAAGATTCGATCAAAATATCAAGACAGCAGAAAGAGCTTGATTTTACGATGAAACTGTGGATGATTTATTTTGTAAATAGTCTGCCGATCTGTTGCGATAGTTGCCGAATGGCTATATTCTACTGATCCAATCTACAAGCATAACAAGACTCAAGAAAAATCAAATTACAGCAAAGAATATGAAAATGATGTCATTTAAAGCAATATTCTAGCGATTTATAGTTTTTTAGCCTATTTCATGCCCAAAAGCATGAGTATCCCTTCAGCAATTGCAGGATGTTGCCCACAAAATCTATTGTATATATCTTGAGCGAGGTTCGTTCCATATTTTGCGGTGTAGCAATTTGATATCGAACCCAAGTCATACTTGAATTACTCGCAGACTAACCTCGCACCGTGTACAAGCGACGATTATAATAGCTTCAATCTGAGCATAATAAATATTCCTTTTCAAGAAATCCGCAAAATAAGACGTTGGATTCAGGATGCAATGGCCTGATTATACCAGATGACAAACATAATGACTTGAGTGCAGCCGAGTATTCACCCATGCATCTCTCAAACGGTTTACAAATACTTTCTTTGTATGTCTGATAAATTAATTTTTACATTTTCATAGGATGCGACCACGGCTTGAATATGTGGAATGCTGGATTTAGCAAAAAGTGGTATTAAGTTCATTGAAACCCCGAACAGTTCATGAGACCCCTGAATGAGAAGCACTTAACCTGTTTGATAATGTCCCTATCTCTGTCAATTTCATATATTTTAGGACCCCCCAAATCTCTTGGGTTCTAATAACTAATTCTCATACTTTCATTAAGAAGGTTAACAATTTGCGATAGTTGCCCGATGTTCTCATTTTGATTAGTCTTCCCAGGTCCACTCTAAATACTAACGATGAGATAATGCAAACGTCTTTGAAGGCTTGCACGGATTGACAGAAGTTGCTTCAATTATAAAATGAGAACTTCGTGGGTACGAGTTGAAAAAATATGAATTACTAATTCGTGATTGAAAGTGAATTCCTGAGTCATTCAAGATATACTGTTGCTTTGTAGAGAATGAAAGCATCAAATTCGGCGCCTGTATTCAACAAACCATAAATAAAGTATTGGGACTCTTGTCTAAATCTGGACATTAAATCTGTGGTCAATTCCTGTTAAGATTACTTCGTACGTTCATGGATGTTCGTTTATACTCAGCTCTAATATATCCTCGTAATTGTAAGGTAGAATGAGCCAAAACGTTGTATATGGCCATCTCATCGGCATCTAAACTCTTACAAAGTATTCACTGGAAGACATTAGGTTGTTTCTGAGGATATTAACTGCAGTCTCTATCGACATCTTTTCAGTTGGCCTCAAACTTGGAATAGGAGCGGCCTTTTTTAATGATTAAAGGCATACCGGTGCCTGTTGAGACATTTCTAATATTACAGTCGTATTACGAGAAAAACTTTGTTGGGGTAAGCTAGGTTGGGGAAATATAGGGCTTAGACCAGAACCTAAAGTTAGAAAAAGTGGCAGTTGTTGCAAATCAATACACAATTCTTCACCTCAACCTTCAGTTATCTTCAAAAAATCCCAAAGTTAAAATCTATTTCCGTGTGAAACGAGTTTTGTGGCTGACTTTCACCTGCCTGTTCTGGCTTTGAAGAGGGAAAGGCTTTTAAAATACATTGAGAAACATAACAAGTGTTGACATCATAAAGAATTGTGGGGTTTCAAGAGTGATTTGCCCCTACTCAACCTGAGAAGAATTTTCACCCAGGATCTCTGGAAATGAAGGTTATGGATTTTCATCTTAGAAATAATAAAAAGTATGGAAGAAGTTCTCTTTCTTGTGTAGAACCCCGTTTATGAAAGAATTACTAGAAGAGCAAAAGTAAAGATTAATTTTGGTAATTGGATGATTTTCCGTTATAGTCTGGCAGCTTACAGATATAGATCGTCACATTTCCAATAAAAGTCAGGTCCATCAATTTAATATATAACCACATAACCTCTCAAGGCTAGAAATAAAGCGCTTGACTCAAAAATAGCATAATGGTAAGAAAAATGTAAATTCAAGTGAAGTCCTGAAAATTGTTCCGGGTGAAAATTCTTTGAACGTGAGAGTGAGATATATCACGATATATTGGCTTAAGCATAACAATTCGAATAAATTTTTACTGGCGTAAAAGGTTTTATTAGTCAGAAGAAAAATGATATTATATTTGCGTTTAGAGCCCAGTTAACCATCTTAATAATTAGTAGGTTAAACCAACAATTAGGATACAAAATAGAGTGCATTTAAAAGTAGAAAACGCTCTGTAGGTGTAGTTATCCAATACTAGTTCATATCACCAACTTCTTGTCAGAGCTTCTCTTTTTGATTATGTCGACAGCTCTTTATGCCTTAGGCCTTCTGTACATGTTTATGAAACTTTGAGTCAACGATCGAACAACTCGAAGATTAAATATGAGGAATGAAGTCTTTTTGAGATGTATTTAATCCATTAGATGGTCATAGAATGAATAAAAAGAACAATGTTGATCCAAATTTACCTGGTGTAGTCGAAAACCCTGAGCGGAATGAGTGGAACATTTTGTTCAAACCTTCGGATAGCTGATAGGAAAGGCTTGGCGGAGAGAATCCAGGTTGGTTCTGGTTGTTAGGTTGGCTAGGGTTCTCATACGGAGGTGGATCGTCCTTTTTACACAACCAAAATACCTTAAAATTCTTATTTGGACTGCTCATGAAAGACTGGCAAAGGAAATAATCAAAATATGCGATTCAATACGACAACTGTTTAACTTTGGTGTTAAATGAACCTGGAATCACCAATTAGCCACTAAAAATTAATAAAAACCCAATAAAGTGGTTTTATAATGTTTACACGTGTATCTTTCCACTAATCAGAGTTACAATGGACTATTTATTGGAGCTACCTCTATACACGCTGACAGGGGTGTGCGGTGCTGGATTTACTAAATTAATTCCAGAAGCAGTGACGTTTTTCTAAAAAGATGATGATTTAATTCTTGAAGGCATTAACTCAACGATGAACACTTTTGTTGGAGAAGTAAGGTTTAATCATCTATTGAAGGGTGATTTCAGCTCCAAATCATTCTTAATCATTCTTAATCATTCTCTTAATGATTAATACGTAGGGGTGTTTATAATTATTTTTCTAATCTTTATCCTCATAATTCGCATATGGAAGCGATGGGATATAGTAGAACTCTTGCAGAGGGTTTGTATCTTCGAAAAACTGTTCCTCAAATGATGTGATTTCCATAAGTTCTAATATAATATTAATATAACAGCCATGTTTTGATTTTGCTTTAAATCTTTATTATTCATACAAGGACTCGTCTTTCGTCAACGAATATATTAAATTTATAGACTAAGACGTTAATTCCTCATTCGAGTGAAAATATATCATATTCCATCTTAAAATTCATTATATATACGAAGAACAGAATTTAAGGAGGATATGGATGGACGAAAAAATATCTACTAGGATTTTTGACATTTGTTAAAGCATCTTTCTTAAAAGTACCGAAATTCGTCTGTTGTCTAAAGAACAGATATTTGGTTGTGTATAAAAAAGAAGTTGAATTGTCTTCGATGCCGTTAAAGGACATTATTTTCCATATTTTTAACATGTCATTGTGGTATTTTGGAATTGGGTAACCTGTAAATAAAGGCATAAATTCCGAGGAACGCATAAAACAAATAAAATGAAAAATATAGTTAAATATAAATAGTCAAAATGATACATGAGTAAAAAACACAAGAAAAAAAATGTGAGCAAATAAAACATAAATACGAATCAAAACACCAGGACAAAAAAATATTTGTTTGAATAAAGGATCGAGACTGATAAGATTTCGTAGACACTTATAGATAAAATTTATCTGAGTTCATTAAAAGTAAAACAACCTAAAACCTTAATCCTAATTTGTAAAATTTCACATTTTTACTCAAAAATACTCATTTCTTAGCAATTTATTCAACTATTTTTGGCTTGGGGTTTACATATTGTTTTAAATAATTCATTCTTTTTGTCACTGAATTATTGATATGATTCATTCCAATCAACCGTCCATTATTATGTATTGTCGAGTATATATTGTCTTCGGAAGGAATGGACAATGGAATATTTACAAATCTTTCATTTCATGATAAAATGAGATGTTGATACACTTGATTCAAAATCAAATTGAGCTCGGAAGATTTATCACTCAGAGAGCTATCAATATCATCTTCGGAGACATCTCTTCGTTAGGAATATTAACCGATACAATTTTGCCTTTACGTACATGAAATCCTGCGTCTGCAATTATCACACCAAGCTGAATGGGCCTTGTATCTACTTTTATATTTTGAACGGGGATACCGGGTTTTTTCATTCATTTACTTCCACTATGATAATCTTTTAGTACCATCATGATTTTCTTTTGCGTCTGCTTTGAACATGCACTGAAATCATAAGATATTTAATGTTCAAGAGGCAATTATAATTTTATTTTGATAAATCCTCGACGCAAATAACGATAATTCAAAAGTGAAAATAGTGATATTTGCTAAAATTACACCTTTGACCAGCCAATTTTCCACCTTGTGCAATCAATTTTACACTCTGCGGCGAGGCCGCTGAAATTGTTCAATCAATTTTCCATAAAAATTAAACTAATTTAGAAATAAAATATTCGAGTTTTCAACAGGGAAAAACCTTGAATACAGTCCGGCAAACAGCTTTCCCTGTCCCTGTAGAACCCAAGGCGGTCATTCGATGTTATGTTGGTGCTGGATGTTTCAATCGACGAAAAAAGTTCTTCTGCTGATCTTGAGTTGGCCTGATGTACTAATCCCTTCCATTTAGAAAAAGATTTTATATGGGGTTTAAAAAAGTGGCTGTATGGAGGCAAATAGATCGGGACGTGGTTGAATACCCTAATCGTATTTTGAAACAGTGCCGTTTTATGAAATGGAACATTATCCATTACAAGATAGGCCTCTGAAATCTCTCGTGCTAGAAAGACTTCAAATATCTCTAATAAAGCCGGATCGACTCTTGTGGCTCGAATTCCTGTGAGCTCTCGACCATACCGACATATCATGTTTACTCGAAAGCCGGTTTCGTCGATGGAAACAACTTTTTGTCGATCCGGAGCTATTCTTAGAAAGTTGATCGCATATTCCTTCCTGGCTAGTTTATTTTGAGGGTCGTTGCGCCTTTCTGGAAATGGCCGGACGAGCTTTAATGTATAGTGAAAGTCTTTAAAGCAACGCGTTGCAGTGGATCTACCGATTCGTATATTATGCCTCTCAAAAAACAGATCGCATATTCTCTGAATCGTGCGCGAACAGTCCTATTCCAGAATGTCACAAAGTGATCCTTCTGTTCGTCTGTCAATTTCGCTCTATGGTTACCGCCCTTTGGAAGCTTTTCTATCCTACCCTCTCTTAAATATATTTTATAAATTTTTCTTGCAGTTGAAATACTCACATTAATTAAGTTTTAATTTCTATAGTTTATCCCATTTTTAGGTGCCGCAATAATTAGTAACCGAAGTTCATTGGACACTGTTTGGTTAACTTGTCTTGTTCAAATAAAACTCAAAAAGTACCTCTCTGGTTGATCGTTTATATTACTCTCCATTTAAGCTCAAATTTGATAAATTGATTTCAAAAATTTATAATTTATCAAATAAATTCAGCCGCCTTCCCGCGACGTGGAAAATTCATTGCACAATGTGGAAAATTGGATGTCAAAGGTGTATCTAATTTCAGGTTTATTAAGGATGACTTTGGCGAATCATTTGAATTTATAAAATAAGTATAAGGCTGCCATTTTGCTGAAAATTATCTTAATATCAACGGGAAATCAAATCTACACTCTCAAGTAAACGTTACTCAATTAATTTTAAACAGTTCTTCATAATTGTAAAATTAGCTATTAGGTCAATGCAAACCATCTTTTTCCCTAAATAAGCAGCAATAAATTAAAACACATATACCTAAAAGCACAAATTATCCAATGGCTTACATCATAAACTTAACCATAATACTTTTTGCGCGGAACATGGCAGCGCTCTGTACACGCTGGGCGAAAGTGTCTTCGCGGAACTGTTTGCGTTGAGATGTCGCCTTACCCGATAAATAAATCAATACGTGCCAATTTGGTTAATAAAACACGGCATAAACCAGCTGCTTCAAAATGAATTGCATAAATACCAAATTGAACTAAAAACTATATAAATTATGACTTTATCCGTTTTGCAATCTTAATAGACAACAAAACGAGTCTCGGTCTCTTAAAATTCGTTAAAAATATGAGCGCTACCTTCATATAGTGTAATCGTAACAACAAATATGTGGGCATTCCGATCAGCTTATAGAAACTTTATTTATTGATATCTGGAACTTATTAAAATAATGTTTAAACCGTTATAATCTTAGAAAAATACTCTAGGTACATTTAAGTTCTTAGATCCATTTTGGTCCTATATTCAATAAAAATACGATCGTTACAAATTGGCACGTTTGAATTTACAAAAATAGAATGTACTTTAGGAAGTTTTGGGACCTATTAAAAGCTACCTAATCTATCGGTGATTGTTTTGATGCCATTTTTAATCTAACTTATTTATTTAAGTCATTTTTATACAATAATAACAATTTATGTGGATGAAATTTTAATCATGAACTTTAGAATGTTCCTCTACATTTAATACGTTGATGATAAATCATAAATCATCTTTTAAAATTTGAATTACCATTTTTAGTACCATCATCCACTCAAAAAATATGAATTATACGAGGACAAAAATGGCGAACATGCCATGCGCGAAATTAGTCATCAGACTAAACAACACAGAGATATTTCTAATTTTTATTAATTAATTTATTGGATTTTCGTCAAATCAGGTACCAAATATTGTATCCCGTATTTCTCAGTGTGCTCAAATTCCATGGTTATTCAAGTAATTTGTCGATTTAAATTGCTAGACCCATCTCTAATATGTTTACATTCTCAAAAATCATCAATAATTTACAAGTTTGTTTAATAGGGCGTAAGGCTATCGCTTTCGAAAAATGGAGAACTATTTTACATGCTTGTTTGTAAAATCGCTTTTGATTTATCAATATTTTCTATCAGTAAGTCTAAGAACAGATATCACACACAAAAAGTAAAAGGGTAGACAACGGACGATTAAAACGGTTTACAATATTTTATTCCAAAAACGAGACTTTTCACCAGTAGCCAATATTTTTCCAATTACATAATCATCCATGAAACCTACTAACAACAAAAAACTACTAAATCAGGCTATATTTTTTTTCAAAATAGGTGAAAACGGTTCATATATTTGTTCTTAAAGTTCAGAAAATGAGAAATCCATCGGCCATATGGTTGGACCCTCTCATTTGAATGAATAACTGACAGTTTTTTTCTGCCCATTCTGTTTGACAGTAGTTCATCACGGGTATGGCACGTAACAGAAATCAAGGGCCGAGAAAAATATAAATACGGTTGAAAGAGCACGATTCTAAAGTGAAGCTTTTGATGATTTATTTTGTAAAGAAGACTACAGGTTTGTTAAGAAGGTTGCCGAATGAATGTATGATACTGATGCCATCTGCAAGCATAATAAGACCTTGGAAGAATCAAATTAAATACAATCAAGCAGGAAAACTCATTTCAAAAATATTCTTGAGGTGTAACTTTTTTTTGCCTATTTCACGCCCAAAAGCATGAGTATGCCTTGAACAATTGCAGGATATTTTCCACCAAATCTGTTGTATATATCATATCCAAGATTTGTCCCATATTTTGCGGTGTACAGATTTGATATCGAACCCAAGTCGTACTTGAATTATTTGTAAACTAACCTCGCATCGAGTACAGGCGACAATGATAATAGACACAATATCGGCAGAATCGATATTCCTTTTCAAGAACTCCGCAAAATAAGACGGCGGATTCAGGATGAAGTTGCCTGATCATACCAAATAACAAACATATTGACCTGAGTGCAGTATTGTAGTGGCCCTTAGATTTCTCAAACAGTGTGTCTAACGTTTTTCTGTAGGTCTGATAAGGTAATTTTTACTCGTTCAAAGGAGTCGGCCACGGCACGAAAATGAAGAATGCTCGATTTAGCGAAAATTGGTATTAAGTTTGAAGAATGACCAAATGCGAGATTAGATCCCTGGATGAGAATGATTTAAACTCTAATTATATTTTCTCTATCAATGTCAATGTGATATGTTTTAGGACCACCCAAATCTCTTGGGTTCTAATAATTAATTCTCATACTCTCAATAAGAAGGTTAACAATGTTCTACAGTGCCCCGCTGATCCCGCCTCGACTCGTTGTGCAAGGTCATCTTTAAATACTAATGATGAGATAGCAAAAACGTCTTCGAAAGCTTGCACAGATTGACAAAAGTTGCTTCATTTATAAAATTGGGACTTCGTGGGTACGAGTTGCAAAAATGTGAATCACTATTTCATAATCGAGACCATATTGCTGAGTCACTTTAAATTTACTGTTGCTTTGTAGAGAATGAAGGCATCAAATTCGGCGCCTGTATTCAACAGACCATTAATAAAGTAGTGGGACTCTTGTCTGAACCTGGATGTTAAATCTGTGGCCAATTCCTGTTTAGATTCCTTCGTACGTTCAAAGAGAATCGCTTATAATCAGCTTTAATGTGTTGTCGCAGTTGTGAGGTTGAATGAGCCAAAACGTTGTATATGGCCACCTCGTCGGCCTCTAACTTTTAGAAATTATTCACTGAAAGACATTATACTTTTTCTGAGAATGTTAACGGCCTCATGTATCGACATATTTTGATATGGCCTCAAACTCGGAATGGGAGGAACGTTCTTGACATGATTTAATGAATACCGGTGCTTGTTGAGGCACTTCTAATATTAAAGTTGTATTACGAGAAAAACTTGTTTGGGGATAACTTGGCTGGGAAAATCCTGGATTTTGATTAAAACCTAAAAGTTAGAAAAGGGTGCATATGCTGAAAATTTATACAACACTATTCATCTTCTTCTTCCGTCATACTTAATAAATCGACTAATAAAAATCTATTTTGTGTGCAGAGTGATGTTGCCAAATGACACCTGACCGTTCTGTCTGTGAACGGGAAATGACTTTTAAAATACGTTGGAAAATAACCCAAGTTAACGAAACGAACACACGTAAGGCTTTACAAGTGATTTAGCCCATCTCTCAACTTAAGGAGGATTTGTGACATGAAACTTTTGAAATTAAGGAGACAGATTTTCACTCCAGGAATCATAAAAAGTATGTAATCGATACTCTTTCTTCTGTATAACCCCTTAACTGAGAAAATTATCTTAAAAGTAACGTTCTAATATTTAGAAAATTCTTGTTGATAACCCGATTACTTCCGCCACAATCATGCTGTCCCAGCCTTCTGCTCTTCACATCCACAAAAAAATTCAGGCCCATAAATTTAACACATGTGTTTGCAAAGCATGACCTCTCGAGGCCAGAAATAATAAACTTGGTGTTAGCGTAAATTGCGGGTACACACGGAGTCGTACCGACCTCCCATCGATGATCACCCAGCAACCACATATTTGACCACTTAGTGCTGTTACGCTGCCCGGATATATAATATATCTAACACTCGGCTTCAAATTAGTGTGTTTTTTGAAAAATGTTACTTTGAATGAATTACAAAAATTGTTTCAAGCGAAAATTATAAGAATGTGAAAATGAAATATCATGATAGTCAAGAATAAACTTTCGAATAAATTATCGCTGTAAAATATCTTACAAGTCAAAATAAAAATAACGAAATAATTTTTTTATAGAGAGCCCATTTAACAACCTTAATTATTTGATTAAACCACCAATTAGGATACAATGTAAAATGCAATGCAAAGTAGAAAACCCCTTGTCAGTGAAGTTGTCTTATGCTGGTCAAAAGAACCGATTTCTTGCAGGGGCTTCTCTCTTCGCTTACACCGAAGGTTCTTGTTAGCTTAAGCTTTCTATATGTGTTTATGAAATTTCGAGTCATCGAGCAGACAACTCTAAGAATAAATATGAAGAGGGAAGTCTTATGAAAGATTGATCAAATAAATATGATAATAAGATGAATAAAAAGAAAAAAAAGTGAATCCAAATTTACCTGGTGCAATCGAAATCCCTGAGAAGAGAGAGTCGAAAAAAGTGTTCAAACCTTCAGACAACTGAGATGAAAGGCTTTTCTGAGAGAATCCAGGTTGGTTCTGGTTGTAAGGCTGGCCAGGGTTGTCGTAAGGAGGTGGATTTTCCTTTTTATTCATTTAAAACACCTGATAATTCTTATTTGGGTCGCTCATTAATGACTGGGTGAGTAAAG
>JWZT01001748.1:86230-101244 GCA_000827895.1 Thelohanellus kitauei | reverse complement strand
TAGCGAAAATTGGTATCAAATTCTCTGATACGCCAAATGTGGCGTGAGAACCCTAGATGAGAAGGATTTAAACATGCTTGATATTTTCTCTATCAGAGTCAAATTCATATATTTTAGGACTACCCAAATCTCTTGGGTTGTGGTAGCTAATTCTCGAACTTTCATTAAGTAGGTTAATAATTTTCGATAGTTACCCCATGTGCTCTTTTTGATTCGTCTTGCCAGGTCAGCTCTAAATACTAATGATGAGATAACACAAACGTCTTCGAAAGCTTGCACAGATTGACAAAAGTTGCTTAAATTATAAAATTTGGACTTCGAGGGTACGAGTTGAAAGAATGTGAATTACTAATTCAGGTTTGCAATAAAATTGCTGAGTCACTCAAATTATACTGTTGCGTTGCGAAGAATGAAGGCATCGAATTCGGGACCTGTGCTCAACAAACCATTAATAAAGTATTTGGACTCTAGGCTAAACCTGGATATTAAATTGGTGGCCAATTCCTGTTGAGATTTCTTCGTACGTTCAGAGACTCGCTTATAATAAGCTTTTATATGTTCTCGTAGTTGTGAGGTTGAATGAGCCAAAACGTTGTATATGGCAACCTCGTCGGCCTCTAACATTTAGAAACTATTCACTGAAAGTCTTTGAAGTTTTTTTGAGGGTATTAACTGCCATTTCTATCGACATATTTTGAGCTGGCCTCAAGCTTAATATAGGACCAGCGTTCTTTTGATGATTAAAGACGTACCGACACCTGTTGGGGCATTTCTAATATTAAATTCGCGTTACGAGGAAAACCTTGTTGGAGAAATCCAGGATCTTGACTGAAACCTAGAATTAGAACAAGTTGCAAATTCTGCAGATCACTACATCACTGCTCGTCTCAACCTTTAGTTATATTTAAAAAAATCAGATTTTAACATCTATTTATGGTAAAATGAGAGATGTGTGCAAACGGCACTTATTCGTTGTCGCCATGAACAGGAAAGGGCTTTCTAAAAAATTTCATTTGATGTTCTGAGTAATTGTGATGTTTCACGAGTGATTTAGCCCGCCACTCAACCTGAGAGGGGACCGTGGCACGAAAATTTTGAAATGAAAGAGATATTTTAGAATTTACTAAACTGATCGAGAAGGCCCCCTTCTTGTGTACAGCCTAGTTACTGAAAGAATTCCTTCAAGGGTAAAATAAGATTCTAATATTGGAGATTTTGGTTGGTAACCAGATCGTTTCCCGGCGCAACCACGCAGCTTACGAGCAGCTCTTCACATCCTTAACAATTGTAAGTCTCATAAATTTAACGCAGGTCTACGCGTAACCTTTCAAAGCCAGAAATGACGAGCTTAGCTTAAAACGAGGACGATTTTTAGAAAATAACTGTTAATTCTGATGAATTCAAGAAAACTTTTCCTTGTGAAAATTCTTAGAAAGTGAGATGCATCACTTGAAAGCGTGTATTAGTCATAAAAATTTGATTAAATTGTTACTGTAAAAAAATAGAGTCAGATGACAAACAACTGTATTATGGCTGTATGGTAAGACTATTTGAGCATCTTAATAAATTGTAAGTTAAATTGACATTTGTGGTACGCCCGTGTAATTGCCCAACACGGATCAAGATTATTAATTTCTGGCACGAGTCTTTCCCTTCGTTTACGTAACCAGCTCATTCTACCATAAGCTTTTAAACTTATTTAACTTTAAGGTAGTGATTAGAACAACTAGATTAAAATGAAAAGAGGGAGTGTTGTTATAGATGTATTAAATCAATTTTATGAATAAGATGAACACAAACGAAAAAAATATAGTACGAAATTTACCTGCTGGATTCGAAAAACATGCAATGGATGAGCCTTGATATTGTTGCACACCTCCAAAAGGCTGAAATTGAGAACCTACCTGAAAAAATCCTGGTTGGACCTGGTTGCCAGGCTTCACATATGGGGTGGATATCCCTTTTAAAACACCTAAAACACCCGCGGATGCTTGTTTGGGTCGTTCATGGATGATAGATCAAAGAGCGAGTAAAAATATGCGAGTCAACGCATAAACGAAATGATATTACATGAGATTAGAATCGACAATAAGCTGTTAAATATTAATCACTACTAAAATGGATCTGTAATGTTTACATGCTTCGCGTGCTTATAATCATAGGCTCATATTCATCATTTACTTAAACTACCTCTTTAAACACTGTGAAGGATGTGCTGTTGGATTTATGAAAATAATGCCGTAAGAATATTCATTTTTACAAGAGCCTGATGATTTCATTTGTGCTTTGAATAAAACTTTTTATTATCATTGCTGATTATGAAATTCGTTGTAATAAAACATTAAGGGTCAGTTTTCTAGCCAAATAACTCATTCTTTTACTACATAATGTAAAGTGGGGGTTAATAATTACTTTTTTAATCGTTATTTCTGTAATTAACATATGGGATAAATTGTATATCATCGAAGTCTTGCAGAGGAGCTGTAAACCCCCGAAAAACAGTTCGTCTAAATTATAGGATCTCCGCGAATTCTTGTGATATTAATACATCATAATATAAAAGGAGCCAGTATTTGTTTAGCTCTTCTCTTTTTTTATTTACATCACGAGTTATCTCTCGTCGACGAATGCATAACAGATTAATATTAGGTCCATGTCTACGAATTATGAGAAAACAATAGTCAATAATGAATAGTCCTTGCTAATGTGATCGGCTTTTGATTATCGTTCAGATTAATATCATTTTTGCAGCTCACATTGAACCCAACCACACGTGTACTCTATTGGATCTGCGCGTGCGTTAATATAACCGATAATGGAGTTTCTGTTGCCTTTTTTAAAACAAAAGTCTGTTGATATCACTGTACCATGCGTCTCAACGAATAATGTGTGTTAAACAAAGGTCGTTCTAGTGACTATGTTTTTATCTACGCTTCGTTTGTTTTTACAACACCCGAAATACTTCCATAAACCAAGTATGAATCATCAAAATATTTGCGAAAATCAGAAGCTCTCGAGGGAAAATTTTATGTACATGCAATCGATCATACAGTGGCCACGGTTATGTATTCCACAGAAGAGCCCATTTTTAGATTATGTTCCTCAACGATGTCCTTAATTCTGATCGACTGATTACTATAAGCCATTATTAATTCACGAATAAATTTATTCGCCAGGGAGGCTTGATTTTGTCCATCGATTGCCATTTCATTGCGTGGTATTCCTTGTATCGTCGTTTTCAACCTACTGCATATTCCCAACAAATGTTGTGTATTCGTTCACAGTTCCATAAACACTTGTTTTGTTTTCTCATATTAATTTTCAAGTTTGTATTGTCCTAAGCTGGTTCAAGCGTTGACAGTTTACACTCCAATAAACTATGCTGTTTTACCAGCCTAACCTTGGTGACTTATGGCACACTATCAATAAGCATATTTATACTGCTCATATATATTAGTTTGTTGAATTGTTCTTCCAAAAAACGATGGCACATCAAAATGATTCGTGCCCAACTGGGTTCATAAAATATGATTAATAATCATAATTCTCAAAATGGCAGAAAACGAAAGGTATGTTTGTATGAGGAGGAATATATTAATCATGAAAATTGAAAACTTTTTAAAGATGGAACAAATAAACGAACGATAGCTTTTCAAATACACGGTTTCTATTCTTCCAACAAGTTCAGGGGTCCTTAATAGCATAATTTCAGATGTTAATAACGATGATGCAAAGATTTCAACAGTGTGCAAAAGTGTATTAAAAACATAAAACAACAACAGTATAAACATTAAAAAACATAAAATGACAACATCAGGTCAAATATAATTGAATTAATCATTACTAAT
Organism: Thelohanellus kitauei; assembly: GCA_000827895.1. NCBI lineage: Eukaryota > Metazoa > Cnidaria > Myxozoa > Bivalvulida > Myxobolidae > Thelohanellus > Thelohanellus kitauei. Next base: position 97,396 of record JWZT01001748.1, on the reverse strand, counting down.
GGTATATTTCTGAATAAAAAATTGAGATTTTGGGTTGTCTGGCAGAAAAATGATATCAGTGGATTTTTTTAGCTTGGTTTATTTATATCTTAGTATCTCTTATTCGTATAAACGAATTTTTTTGGTCCGGTTGTTATTGGTTTTAATTTAAATTTTCTTCTATATTTTGTTTGGAATTCTTATAGTTTTTCTAATTGTGTTTTTTACTATTTTCTATTTTGTGATTTATTTGTTTTTGGCTTTATCCGGTTTATGCACACTACCGCTCTGTAGAACAACTAACGATTCGTTCTGAACTTTACCGAATGTTTATATGCTTACGTTTCTTCTCTAAGTATAACAAGGCCCCAGAAGAATCAAATTAGAGTAGAGCAAGCAGAAAAACACAACACAATCAATATTCTAGCAATTTATAGTTATTGAGTCTATTTAATGCCCAAAAGTCTGTGTATCCCTTCAACAATCGCAGGATATTTCCCACCAAACCTATTGGAAATATCATGGTAGAGGTAGGTTCCATATTTTTCAGTGTAGCGATTTGATATCGAACCCAAGTCATACTTGAATTATTTTTCAATTAACCTCGCAGCGTGTACAAGCGACAATGATAATGGCTTCAATTTTGGAAGAGTCGATATTCCTTTTCAAGAAATTCGCAAAATAAGATAATGGATTCACGATGAAGTCGCCTAATTATATCAAAGGATCAACAGATTGACTTGAGTGTAGCTTCGTATTCCCCCTTATATCCCTCAAACATTGTGCCTAAAGTTTTTTTGTATGTCTGGTTAAGTATTTTGTACTTTTTCAAAAGATTCATTCAATGCGAAAACGTATGCAATGCTAGACTTAGCCAAAAGTTGTATCAAGTTCTCCGGCACAACGAATTTGATATCAGACCACTGGATGAGAATAATGAAACGTGTTTGATCTCTAACATCTGCCTGTAAATGTCCCATTGGTTAGGACCACCCGAATCTCGTGGATTCTAATAATTAACCCCTTACTTTCATTAAGAAGGTTAATAATTTGCAATAGTTTCCCATTGACCTCAATTCGACTCGCTTCGCCAGATCATTTTTAAATACTAATTTTGAGATAGCACCAACGCCTTTCGAAGCTATAACAGATTTCCAAAAGTTGCTTTAGTTATAAAATGGCAACTTCGTGGNGCAAAATTTTAATGGCCTAAAATTAACATTTTGGATGTTAAAAATTGAAAGCGAACCAGTGAACACCACAGCTATCAATAATAGAAGTACAAAGAAACCTTTCTCGAACGAGTTATCCGTAGAATTTTTTAACTGCAATGCTACTTTAAAGTCCCATAAAGATACTTCTTTAAAAAAGACTGTTAAGCCAAAACATGGGGAAATTGCTCTCTAGATTGGGCAGTAAAGGCAATTGGGATTTGAAAATACCGGGTTGGGCGATCAAACCCGTGATTGTCGACGATCCAAACCGTGAGACGTGATAATCAAATAATGAAACGCAACAATCGAATTGGTGATTTTTTAAACAACATTATTTTGAAGGAACCATCCTCAAATATGGATAAATAATTTTGTTCAAGACATCGTTTCTGAGAATATGCGACTGTTATTATATGGCTTGCTGTCCGCGGTTGAGAGGCTGTTTAATTTGAGCCTCCATTTTTCCACATAAAATAATTCATGGTATCGTTCAAAACATTCAGGAATAGTAAGTAGCCATCAAATCAAAGAAGGTTGAGCGATTCAGGTGATGTTAACTCCCGAAATATCGTTGTTTGTTGTTGAATGATTAACGATAATATGACCAAATCGTCGAGGAACGTGCAAGACGGTCTAAATTTAAACGTCAGGTTTACATCAGTTTGGAATTGGGTTAAAAGGTTCAGATTTACAAATAAAATAACCCTTCGAATTCTCATGCGACATTTTTATGAATCCGTGCGAGGCTTGTCAAAGATGAAAAATTCGACCAGACAAAATGTGTTAATGGGAATGATGACTTTACTCAAAGAATGGTTTCATCTCGTTTGAAAATTACTACTGATGACCTCAAACATTATTTCCTACATTCAGGGAGTTTTTTCCAGAAATGCTGGAACCTGAAAGATCTTGCCAGAGAGTATCCAAACGAATTTTATTTCAAACACGTTACTTAGATTATTGGATATACGCGGGGCTTGATTATCATTGTCGACGTAGATGTTTTCATAACCCGGTTTCACAAACTACTTAATGTGGAAAATTGGAGTTTCACATTTAACTGCCTCCCACTGCTGACTGCCAACCTAATTATAATAATCGAGTTTCGTCAGAAATGATGTCTTGAAGCAATTTAAATTATTTCTATGAAATTGAGAATTGTTCCTCCAATAAAATGTCGTTAAAAAAATCACTAATTCGATTTTTATCTTTTGCCATTTTGATTGCCACCTTTCACCTTTTCGATCCTCAACGATCACGGTTTTGATCGCAAACCCCGATGTGTCGAATATCGGCCTTTAATTATAGTTTTTGTCTATCCACTCATCTATAGGTTTATTTTTGAGGGCGAAATAAACGACTGTAACAAAAGGTTTCTTATATGCAGATTATAGCTGGAGCGGAATAGGCCACAAATAAGAAATACAATCAATTAAAGAAAGAATGTTTGTGCACAACTAAACCCCATAGAAAACATTGTATTTTGCCTGAATGGACTGCTCAGTTGCCCCATTCATAGACATTATTTTGATCGCTTTATTTTACTACTATTATATCTTATTTCCTCCTTTGTTCGCTTATAATAACGAAAAAAAATTCTCTCACGCCAGCTTTTATCTAAAATCGTGTTTACATTGTAGCTCTTGTCATTTATAGAATTTAACAAATTGGATAAATAATTAAAAATAATCTTTAGGTGTGAAAATAGCAGGCTTTAGACGAAACATATGCAAATCACCATTATTCATCTCAACCATTGGTTGCTTCAAAAAAATCATACTTGAAATATATTTTGAATAAAGAAGGTGCGATTTACAAAAATAACGCCTATCCGTTCTGGCTGTGAGGGAGAAAGGGTTTTTAAAATACGTTGGAAAAAAATGTGATTGATGCCACGAATAATTGTGATGTTTCAGGTGTGACTTAGTCCTCCTCTTAGCCTGAGAGGGATTCATGACACGAACTTATTGACATGAAAGTGATATCATTTTATAATTTATATAAAAGATTGAGGAATCCCATTTCTTCTGTATAACCCCGCTACTGAAAAAATCCTTGCAAGAATAAAAGAAGAGGTAATATTAAAGAGGTTCTTTATGGTAACACGATGATTTACCCGCACAATCATTCAGCTTACGGCCATAACATTTCCCATCCCCAGCAAGAGCCAGAACCATCAAATTAACACATCCACACACAACCTCTAAAGCTAGAAATAACAAGCTTGGCTCTAAAAGAAAAACGATGATTGGAAAAAGATTGTTAATTCAGATGAATTCAAAAAAACTGTTCCTCGTTAAAATTCTTAGAAAATGAGAGTGAGATGCATCGCATTAAGCCTGTCTTAATCACAACAATTTGATTTAATTGCTATCCCTGTAAAATATTTTAAGAGCCAGAAGAAAAATAGATATATTATATTGTACGGCCAGGCCATTTTAAACACTTAATTAGTGGTTGGTGGAGCTACTAGATAGAGTAAAAAATTTAGCGAAGAAAAAGTGGAAAACGTTTTGTCAGTGTATTAGTCCTACACCGATCAAAACCATCAATTTCTTGCAAGAGCCTCTCTCTTCGCGTATGAAGACGGCTCTCGTTGCGCCAACCTTGCTGTACATGTTTAGTAACTCAAAGGTAACGATGGGACGACTTTGAGATCAAATATGTAAGTTGCAGTGTTGTTATCGACGATATTAGATCAATTTGAAGGCTGTAAGATGAATGAAACCGAAATAATTCTAACCAAATTTACCTGATGGAGCTGAAAATCCTGGAAAATAAGGGCCTGGGAATGGGTGCATTATACTAAAAGGCTGAAATGAAAGGCCCGTCTGAAAGAATCCAGTTTCGTTTTGGTTGCCAGGTTGGCTAGGATTCACGCACGAGGGTAAGTATCCCTTTTTATTCATCTGAAACACCTGAAGATGATTATTTGGGTTGTTCATGGATGACTGATAAAAGAAAGAATCAAAATAAGCGAGTCGATGCGACAATGGTTTCTTTGATATTATATTAATTTAGAATCGCAAAAAGCTGTTAAATATTGATAAAAATCCAATAAAATAGATATAGAATGTTTAAACATTTTCAATGCAAACAATCAGAGGTTCTTATTAGCCATTTACTTGAGAAAGTTCTATAAACACTGAAAAGGGTGTGCTTTTGGAGTTAGAAATGATTTCAGGAACGGTAACTTTTTAATATGAGCAGGATGAGTTTATTTTCATTGTATAAACTCTACGATGATCACTGTCCATGGAGAACTACTGTGCAATAATTTATTTAAGAGTTATTTCACCTCCAAATCACCCATAATCATTCTCTTAATTCTTAATATGAACTGATAGTGTATAACTATTTTTCTAGTCTTGATCCTCGTAATTGACATATGTGGTATATGGGAAACCATCAAATTCTTGCAAGACGTGTAAATCATATACAAAGCAGTTTATCAACATGATATAAACACCACAAGTGTTTGTGATACTAATGCGCTCTAATATTGTGGTGGAAGTTGTTTGTTTGGCTTCTGCGTCTTTCTATTTACGTCAAAACTCCATCTTTCTTCGACGAACAAATACCAAATGAATATCAGGCGCCCGTCCGAATTTTTATAAAACGCTGGGTTACCAGTAGGGAGCATTGTTTATGCAACGGGTTACTAGTTATCACTCAGATTTCTAACGTTTTGCCACTCAGATAGCACACGTATAACCGTATATACGATCTAGCATGCGCAGGTGTAATATTTTTCGTGTCACCTCTTCGTCGATTTGTCGATACAGCATCATTTAATTTCTCCTGCTTCATCTCAAAAACATTTCGTGGATAACGTTGTAGCTAGATACTCAACAGGCAACATGCGGGACATTGAGTAACCGTTTGTTTTGAAACCAGGTTTTAATCTCCGGGACATTTAGTAGTACAGCTACCAAACTTTTTCCATAATCCGAATAGGAATGATATAAAATGTTTTTAAAACCGAAATTCCCACTATCTGACATTTTTTGGTTGTCGATCGGTGATCATCCACCAGCTATTCAAACGAAGTGCGTAATTATCGATTAATCTCGTAAGTGGAGCACACGATTCTGGTTCAACATTATTATTGGGTACATTATTGTTTCTCGATTAAACCCATTGACCTCTTATGTGTTATTTTGTTCTTCGGTTGACATTTAATTGCAGGGAATTCCTTGTATCGATGTTTTCAAACTATATCAAATTCCCAGCATGTGTGGTGTACTCGTTCACAGCTCTATAGACCCGTGTTTTGTTTGGCCTGATTGATTTTTATGTTCATTTTCTTGAACTGGCTCAGTCACCCACAAATTCACCCCAAAAAACCTTTTCTTGTTTAGCAGTCGAACATTGGTTATTAATGGCACAAAAATCATGAGAGTGTCTTTGTAACTCCCGTTTGTTTTTTGAATTGTTTTTGTCAAATGCCGATGGAACCTGACAATGAGTTTCGCCCATATATGGTTCAGAAAATCAACAATAGTCATAATTAATTATCAAATTGGCAGAGCACTACTAGCATATTTGTAAGAGGGTGGGTGGGGGAGGGGTGATATAAATAAATCTTGCGAATTCAAATATTTTTCCAGATAAAAAATTAGCAGAATAAATCTTTTCCATATATTCTGTCCTGTGTTCCTCCAATCACTTCATGGACATCTCAATGCAGGGTTTCACGTTTTAATGAATAATGATATTAAAACCTCAATAGAATGAAAATAATGCATTAAAAAACCATAAAATATAAAAACCGCCTAAGATATTGAGAACATAAGACGGCAGTCACAAACTCAAAAATAATTGAAGACTGGTCTGTGAATAAAAAACGATTTTTGATTATATGACCAAAAATGTATGAGGAATTTTACCGAATTTGTCTGAGATATGATCAATGTCTAACCTCTTTATATTTAAGAATATTTTTTCATGGTGTTTAAGTTCGTTTTCGTTTTATATTTTTCATATCGTTTTTATACTTTTATGCATACTAACCTGTCAGAATATTTTACTTTTATATGATATAAATTTTTTGATGCGTTTGAAACAGTCTTGCATATTAAAAGAATACCGACAAGTTGGGGTTTATTTTTATGCCATAATTCGTATTCACTCTTTAATTCATAAGGCCGAATACCTCAGACTAAGCTCTTCTGTTTATATTTTAAACACATATTGAAATTGTTTAAAAGGGCATTATAGCCCGAACATGTAAATCAAACAAAAAACTTCAATTTCTACCATGTGACCGAATATACATTTGGTGACTCAGCTTGAAGGGTAAAATGGTCAAGGAGTGCTAAATCACTAATCATAGGATTTTTCAAACATTAACAGAGACAAAGATGCCAAGCACACACGGAACCCCAGAGAGATGATAATCTATGGGCAGAACTGTTCTTTATGGTCAAAATAATGCCAGTTTAGAAATTTTTAAAGAAAGTATTGACTCTTGAAGCAATGCCAAGAAACTATAAAACATTGAAATTCTCATTGTACCAAAAATGTCTCGCTACTTTAACTCAGACACCCCGCAGACCATAAAGGTAGCTTGTAGTCGTTGGTAACCAGAACAATATTTCGAGGTGTTTTATCAAGAACAATTAGAAATACGGGGTTTTGCGACCTATAGTGCGAATCATGACGGCCAATAGTGCGAATTTCTGTTTTTAATTTGTTGACAAAAAAAGAATCGTATCTACTTAAATGAAAAATTTTAATATTAAACATGGTTGTACAAGGTGAAAAAATGGTTACAGTTATCTGGGTTTACATCAACCAATAACACGAAATGTTTCAAGGAAGTACACAGAAAACCAAAAGAAGTAACAAAACATCTTATAATGATTTAATGTAAAGTTTAAGTTTTAGATAAGAATTACTCGAGTCTCTTGGAATGTCTTTTTCATGAAAGCGCATTCGAACACGATTCAATATGCAAGAAAAAACAGGAAAGTTGAGCACTTGGAACAGTGGTACATGCAAATTCCATTCTTTTTATTAGGTTATTTATTCCATTAATTGATAATTCTATTTACATTGTTCTTGATTATGCTGAAGGCGTCCTCGTACAGAGTCAGGAATATTAAACCTTTAACTTCGGTAACTATTTTTTCACCCTGTAAAACCATGTTTAATATTAATTTTTTTCATTTTGGTGTATACAGTTCTTTTTTTATTTTAAAAAATTCATTAAAATAAAATTCGCATATTGGTCACCACGATTCGGAATATTGGTCGCAAAACCCGGTAGTAATGAGATTAGCGATCAGAGTAAAACTATTCAGGATTTTTGAAAGGATAAAATAGTGAAATAAAAGCAGTCAAGAACCACCGCTGTAGATGTGGGAGAGTTTCATGGTGATATGGGAATTTTTATGGGAATGTTTGATGAGGAAAATGACATCATCAAAGAGTGATCTTTGTTAACCACCTAATAATAATCCAAAGCTATGAACTACAAAAAGATTTCACATAAGTTATCGCGTTAGATGTCTGAAAAAGCATCTTCAAGTGATGTAATAACATACATCATCACGCCCCTTTATCCTAAGGGGATTCAAGAACAGTTAACCTCTCAAATATTTCATTCAAAAAAAAGGTTCACAAAGAGATATATTTACATCATATGCTTCCTCGTATCTCAAAAAGTTCAATTTATACGGTTTCGTGGCGAATAATGAACATAGCAGGGTTTGCATCCAAGATCATACACCGTCTTTTTCGAAATCATCCAATCTTGACATGCTTTATAGCGTAAAAGTTTTTTGTTGTTGCTTTCTTCTATATAAAATGAAGATATTGTTTGCGAAAACACCATAAAATTTAAAAATTAGAGATTTTTTTAAACTTAATAAAATATCAGTCACTTCTGTCTTTTACCGGTTTTTACATTTAAAAATGCGCGTGGTAAAATGTAATAAATTAACTTACAAATTAATTAAATTGTTAACACCTATAGATGTCCTCTTCATTCATTTATTGTTGAAATAAATGTTCTGAATGATTTTTAGGATTTGATATACTAGTTGGAATGACGTCTGTAAACCTCAGCAATCCTTAATGCTGTGGTTTTTTCTTAAAAAAGAATTTTTCTCAAAACATGAAAGAAAAGATATTCGGAAGAGAATAAAAATTTATTTAATTAATTTTAAGGTTAATTTATTAAATTTTACAAAGTGCATTTATCATTGCAAAAGATAATGTAATTAATCCTTACATTTAAGATATTTGTGAAAGGATTATGAACTCAAATGGATTTAAAGACCACTATCTTTGTTTAGAAAAACATTTTTTACAAGTTTGATCATGTCATTTGACGCACGAACCACGTGTCTACATAGAAGACCATTCAATATTAAATCCATAATAATCTTTTTTCTTCGTCATTAAGCGGATTTAAATCTGGTATGGCACATATGTACGAGTTTGTGTGTGATTATGATTATAAGTTTGAAAAACAACAATCATCCCAACATAATTGTTTTACACATTCAGTACATTTATATCATATCACGACAAAAGATCTAAAATCCAGCCTATCAAATTTTAAAAAGTTGGGTGATCATTAGACAGGATTGACGAAAACTAGTGGTTAAACTAAGTTTAAATCATTTATTTATCATAAAATAATTTGAAAATTAAGAATTAAGTCCATTTTACCCAGTAACAATCTTTTCATATGACCTAAGCGAATCTGTATGTTCAGAATTGACGTCCTTTGAATATAAAAGGAAAGCCTTGAAAGTTATAAAAGCGTCACCAAGTTTATCATTCTGGATTAACTCTTCTGATTTTGGATTGTTCGAATAATTATTTTAATTGTTTTCTTCAGCTCGAACATCAAAATTTTACATTAAGTTGTCAATGATATCAAACCTGTTATTATGCCTGGTGAGTTTTCTTGTTTTTTATCAGATTTACTACAGATAATACGCCATTTCCCATGCAAAAACGCCGACTGTCAGATGCTGACATTCATAGATTCCTATATTGAATTTATTATAAAAAGTACATGATAAATTTAAGAAAGATTCTTACTGAGAGGTTAAACAAAATCTCAGTAAACAGCTGCATATATTCGACTCGTATAGTCTGAATTCTTATTCAAATGACCCTAAAAGATAGAATCCTTAAAAATTTTAATTTACTTTTTATAATAGCACATCGGAATCTTTGAATGCCAACACCGGAAAGTTGGCCATCGGCACTGATCATCGTTTACATCAAACAAAAATTCATTCTTCGGTTAAAAAACTGTCTAAAAACTCATCTATCGGCACTGTATTGTTGAATCTTAAACCAGAAACTGCAATAACTATCGACAGATTATATTCTATTTGTTGAGTCATATTGTCGTTTATTTGTATGTTTTATGGATAATTCGCGCTCTTTTATCATCCCTCGATATAGGATGCCTTGCAAAATTCTATTAACTGTAATCTTACACAGAGTTTACATTTAATAATTAGTACATACGTTAGCTGGTATACCTTTGGCTGTTTGGATTTAATTGGGCGAGCTCTCTGTTTTTTACGGTTTTTTGTAAAAATATATAGATTTAACAGATGTATCGTTTCATAACAGCCTAAAAACTAGGACGCAAATTATGTGAATGTTTTTGATGCTTTCGATTTAAGACAATCGAAAATGTCTTTCTTTTTTAATCTTCTGGCTATTGTTTAACTAATATTTTGTTTTTGCACACGACAAGTGAAATGAAAACGAAAATTAAAATTAAAAAAATGTTTTAATATAGTCAAAATTCCAGGGAAATTGTTTTTAACTGAAACTTAGACAGCGTTATCCGTAGTTTTTTTTAGAACTATTATTGTTGACTATTTTATGCCTATTTGATCTTTTGTCGTGGATTCCTTTTATATGCGCCCGAATCGAAAATCAGAACAACAGTGCTTTTTAGAGGTCCCAAATTGTTGATCGTACCTTCTGATAAAATTTGCGGCATTAAACGATTATCACTGAAAACAGAAGATCCAATCGTTCTATCGTCTACTCTTTATATCTTTTACACTATGCTCAAAGATGATGCTATTGTTTTTGATTCCCAATACAGCAACATGGTAAGATTTTTTGTTACTTTTAGGCAGTTGCTGCAAATGGTTTTATCGATTTTAATTGTTTTTTCATTCTATCTGACAATTTGTATCTTAAAATTGATGTCCATATGGTATTTAAGTCTAACTTTTGCTAGTCGTTGAATTTATCAACTCTTTTCCAGGAACTTTTGATAATATAAGTTGAGCACTATTCCTTTTGACATTACGGCCTCTATGCTCGAACGTAACGTCTTGATTATTATATCAAATCATTTGGCTACATTTTCTTCAGTTAAACCGATGGGAAATTATTGTTCTCAATATTACATTGTTTTTACTGTCTTGAGACGTTAATGAGAGATTCATGATAAGTAGAAAACCGTTGACAAGTTTAAATTTAAACCTAAAGATACATCATTTTTCAATCTACAAAACCATGTAAAGAATTCGGTTTCCCTTTCTTTATTTTAACGTTTCATAAATTTCCAAAATATTAGGATGGTGCTGACTCGTTTGTCGAACTATTTCCAGCAGCCTCGGAATCAAAATGGTTAATCCAGATTGTGGCACACTTTTACATCATCTCATAGAACAGCACCAACGTTACTGTTGAAAACATAATTTATGCATGCGCTAGGAGTATACCGAATGATCACTTACAGCTTCTATCCTGAAAGTCCCTTGGCCAACTGTTCGAAGGAATTTCACATGGGCGTCATAAGATGGCCCCTGTGACAAGAATTTCTTTTTGGCCTTGATCCAGTATTTTCTTGGATGAAATTGGTTGAATTTGAAAGGGTAAAACTATAGATTGTCGAGTTAGTTGCCGAATCCCTCCGACAAAAATGCTCGAAATGTTTCTTGGCTGTTATCGCAGACCTCCGAATAAATCCAATTTT
>JWZT01001748.1:41640-53663 GCA_000827895.1 Thelohanellus kitauei | reverse complement strand
AGTTTAAAAAAATAGGCATTCACTTCTCCACGGGGTCTGGCTTCACCGTCAAAAAAGGTTAAACCCATTTATGCTAATATAATTGAGGATGTTTTGGCCTTTTGAGAGTGCAGATTCAGGGTTTGAATTTTTTCGTTTTTTTTATCTACAGTGCCTGAATAGAGTTGGCATAAGTTGAGACTAACTCTTAGTTTTTTTGTAATGACTAACCTAGTTTTTAACTGTTTAAATAAAGTCTATTTCTATTTTGAGTCTTAAAAAGCCGACACTTTTTTTAGCCCAATCCAACGTTTATTTTTCAAAATCCTGTATATTTGTGAACATTTAAGCTGATATTCAGCATCTAAGTTCCTTTATTGTCATCAAATGGGAATACAAGGAAACTCCCCATGAATTAAATTGAAATGTAAACCATTATCAAGAAAGTTCAAAATGATGAAAGACTCACTTTAAAACAGATACACTGTAAAGAATAGTCATTGTTTTAAGATAAAATGAACCAAAGAAGTGAAATCACATTGCATTTAACTAGGTAAGTTGGTACTGTGACAAAATAGTAGCTATAAAATACGTTCCCTTATGATTTCATGGAGTAGAAATTAGAATACCATTTTAGGTGTTTAGAAATTAAAAATTGTTATAATTAAAACACTAGCCTTTTGATAGCTAAATTTGTATTTTTTGTGCATAATTGGCTTAGATTTATGCTGTTTTTGGAGTTGTTGAAGAAAGTATGTTTACCAAACAATAAACCAGTTGAGGGTAAAAGCGGTTTTCAGGAAGCCATTCGTAGCCCTTAGTTCAAAGAAATACATCTTTAATTTTTTCTTTCAACGCCTTGGGGTTCTTTTCGTCCACATAGACTCCTGCGATCATAGACTTGAGTTCCTTTGACTTTTTGCGACCTGGGTCAAATTTTGATTACTTCTCATAAAATGAGCAATTCTATACATGTCCGTCTTGATATAAATCGTCTCGCAAAATGCTTCAACTATTTCCTCATACACTCTCTCAGGCCTCACAAACATTTTTGAAATCTCACTGAGAGGAGTGGTTAAAATTTCCATAAATCGATCCGGGTTGAAATTGCAAGTTTCATCATCGAATGCAGAATAAGTGAAATAATTAATCATCTTTTTTTTCTTAGCAGGTAGCATTCCTGTATTCAGTGAAACGTCTCACCTCGATTCGAGACAAACTTTTCTAATAGTGACTTGAAATCTGTATATTCGCACTCAAGTTCTGATTATACAATAAACTACTCAATTTTAGAGCATCCTCGAATTCTTTAATTGTTTCTTGATTAGTTTTTCGATCGAGATTACCTCCACACTACTTGATTTGAAGAAAATCCCAGTTAGCGAAAAGAATACGGGCTTCCTTGACTAAATAATACTTTATAATTCACTTATATCCATGTAACATCTGATAGCCAACGCTCAAGTTGGGTATAGAGCCAAGATTGTGAACATAAACTTCCACATTTTAGTAAGACTCGCTGTTCAGAGCGGTTTAAATGCCGATTTTTTGGGTTTTCACCCACGCCTCGTTAATTCAATAAATTAGAAACGAAATTCGTGATAAAATTCGACGAAAGGATTTTAACCTAGGAGTATCAAATTGAATTGAACTCCCACCAAAAAAATATTTAATTGACAATAGTTGATCGAGAAAACAGTTCGAATGATACGCATATCATGATTGTTTGGCAAGGCATCTTTATATATCGTTTTCTCACTCCTCTAATTCGAAGAAAAGATCTACGATGGCGACACAGCTAGCCAAGTTATACGACATCAAGACTCTAAATTAGCACAAACATGATAATATAAACATTGACGATGGATATTATGCCACGAGAATCCCATCCGATTCCATGTTTTATTAATTTAAATTTCTTAATATTTATCGAAATCGAATGCTCATCCCTGTTATGTTGTCTCAGTTGTTATTATGATCAGAGAACACATCAGATCAATAATTTAAGGATATTTTTTAAAGGTTGAACTGGTGGAACCATTTTGAATTTTTCCTGTATTAATGTAGTAAAAAGTTGATGAGAAAGATCAAATAATATAAAGGATACGTATCACATCCAACTGTGTTACGATACAGTGTAATCAAATACAATGTCCCAAAGCCTTCAGTAATTTCATATCATAAGATAGTCTTAAAAAACAGATAATGTGAATATATCGATCAAATTTTCACTTGACTGAATCTAAAAATATCAAAATATCGTAAAAAGAAACCAAAATTTTGATTTAACATCAACATAAAACTGACATGGCAGACCCCCGATATATATACGCTTTTGTGAATACCACGTGTATTACTGGCTAATCCTCAAAATTAAGTTCTTCTAAATTATTATCATTGTTAAAGTTCTGACAGATATTATCCAGAACAATGTTTTGCAATATCTATAGCGAAACCATATGGATTTTTTTCAGAATTTTAAATTATTACAACCTAAACTCATCACAACATCGATCAAAATGAGAAATAACAACTAAGTTTCCTAAAAATGAATCCAAACAAAAATATACTCTGAAGCATCGTGTCAATCCAAGGGTCACTGCGTTTTAGTTGAACCCAGTGAGATGGTATTATATCGCCAAATCCATGCATAATTGTCGTCATCCTTTCAAAACATGAGGAGTCTGGGACCTGAACATGGTGATATAATAATCGAAAACCGGGCTAAAATAGTTTTTCGTAATCATATTGTTCGACATCACAAATAAAACCGAAAACAAAAATAATATTTCTAGCTCCAATATCGTTTAAAGACTGAACTCAGATATATAATTACCAAAAGACTGCCTATACATCAAAATCTACTATTCACTGCGTAACCCCTTTTTCCAAGATATGCAAAAATATTAATATTTCCCATCTACATTCCCTTTGCAGACCAGATTTCAAAACAGATAATTGAAAATGGTAATCACTAGTTTTGATTCAGATTTTAGGTTTCACGTACTCCATGACACTTTATATAACAGTAAACATTCTATTCTTCAAGATAATCTTGGATGCTACCATGGGTGATGTATCAAAAAGTCTTGACCATGCTAGCATGAAGTGGTTTTAGAGTTCATTTTATAATAAAATCGAGAAACTAAAGTATCGATTCTCAACTACATCATTTTTACATTGATTTTATTGGATATATTCACCAATACTCATTACACATCAAAATCTCTAATCCTTTTCTTCATAAATATACTATCATAATCGATTGTGAATGAAGCAACTACAATGAACTGGTGAAAGGAAAGAAATGAAAATGATCGACGTTGATCTGCGATACACACGAGTGTAATTTCATGAATAGATTGACACCACCAACAAAATACTTGGAATTTGTTCACAACCCGGCAGATAGTATGAACAGATTTTCATATTGGAATTAATCATTTGATCTTCATGTGACATAAAAGTAATCGATTCTCGTTAATAGATTGGATTCATCTCTTCGGTGATTGCATGGACGATTTCGTGTACATAAGTTCAATAAAAAATGAATATTTCTTTAAATCTGAAATTACTGCACTATTTATCTATGTGCGCAATTGTCTATGTGCGCTATTGTCGTACAATCGATATATGGTAGAGAGGTTATTGCTGATAAACTCAATCCGATCTCAGTAAGGCTGCTCATATAAGACTCGAAAATCTAACTGCATATTTTCAAGACCATTAAAGATAGAATCTTTAAAATTTCATTTACTTTTTTATAAATAAAATGCAAAATAAAGAACTTTTGAACATCCACATCTGAAAGTCTGACATCTTGAACGGGAAATGGTGTATGTTGTGAAGAAATTGAAATGCTCTCTGCTTGAAAATTTTAAATCAAAATCATGTCAAATAAATTTATCACTTTTTTAATCCGAAATCAGATAACGAATTTTTGTATTATTCCACTTATCTGCCAGCAATCAAGGTGGTATAGTCAGTTCATAAATTACTTCAGGAAATTTATTTCGGGGTTCTCTTTAATATTTTTGTTAGATCAAAATGATTACAATTTCTGAATCATTCTAACTTTTAGACTCAGCTGTTTGTTTAAACTACTCTAGATGAGACCAGTTGCTAATCTGCAACCAATAACTCAAATATTTCATGGAATTGAGTTTTATGAAACATCAGAAATCTGTAAACTTATTGTTTTTGAACAAAACATTAAAAAAAGTTAAAAAAATCAATCGACAGTAAAAACATCCATACAAAGGACAATATATCCAAAATTTGTATATTTCAATTTAATAATCCATCTTCACTCATATTCCAACTTATGGACCATAGAAACCATGCCTAAATATTTTCTTTAAGATACACATGTCACTAAAATATATTGTAGTCAAAATGTACTTAATTAACAATATCGGTGGTCTTCCTCGGTTTGTCTCTTATACTTGAAGGTAATCCGACTAAATATTGAGACTTTTGCCAAATTCTAACGATAAAGTCTAACCAAAAGTTCACAAGTTTACAAGCTTTGATTCTTGCCCTGATATTCCAAAACTTTTAAAAGTTCCAAGAGATGTCGATCCGATGAGCAAATAATATAATTCTACTTCGGGAGCAATAAAAATCTAAAAAATGTAATGTATTTGTGACAAACCGAATTAGGATCCACTATTATGGTTCATAAACGATAGGAAGCAATCGTTTCATGGAAATTCTGCCCAACAGGTATAAATTTATCGTGGTTACATTAAGTTTTGTATGAACACAACTTTGACAACATGGTTCCTGTGATATCCAAATTACCTAAGAAAAACTAGTTTTGTAAAAGGGAAAAATGAAATGTTCGGTTTTCTAACAAGTAAAGTGCAAAAATGACGTTGAGATACAAAAGGAAGAATACAAAGGTTCATTAATTCAAGAGGTTATTATCAGTGGAAAACATTACCTGAACCAATAATAACCAGATATCTGCTAATTACACCAATAATTTTGATGAAATGATATTAGGAGCGAACACCCGTCATTATAAAATAAAATGTGCAAAATGGTAGATTCGGTGTTGTTTTCTCTAATTCACACATACCACGAATTCCTCTTTTCAAATTGTGTGATAATTTTGTTCCAGAATACAGTTACTTGGTAGTTTTTAAAAAGTAAACATTGGAACCACATCATAAAGTCAATATCCTGTTTAGTAGAATGATCGAAAATTTGGAAACTCAAGCTGCGTGAATGATCTTACTGGAATCAAATTGATTGATATCCTTTTGTCACAAGATAATAAATGTGATCTACCCCGAATCCCGGCGATTGTACACGTTAACTTTGGACCTTTGATGAATTTGAGGGTTATAACAGTGTAATATTTGTGTAATATCAAATAAATTTTTCAGGCAACATATAAAACTGAATGTTTGAAGGAGGCACTCTGGTGGTATTGGGAATCAAAGATATGGGAATTTTTGTTCATTTAAGATATAATTATGAGCGGAAAATGGATGGGTATGAATAGGAAAAAACCTTTGGATGAGACAAATAATAGTACGAAATTGTTAGACAAAAATTCGGTAACAGGCTGAAAACCTAAAATGTTTGTTTGAAGAATGGCAATAAATTGTAAAAATATCCTAGATGTGATGGATTGCATACTTACGTATGTATATAAAATATTCTTATTGAAAGGTAGGTACACTTGATTTTAAGTGGTGTTTGTGATAAATATACAATAAAACGTAAATTCGATTATCCGTTAAATAGAAACACAAGCTGTTTCCCTTTTCGCCGGTTTGAGTTAGGCACTCGAGGCTCCAAATATTTTAAATAAAACTTTCCAGATTTTTTGGCCGTTTGTCCAGACAAGTTACTCACACATTTACAGAGTTCTCATAAGATAATAGCCGAATCTAATTTTCTATCTCGTTATTCCCTTTTTTTGAATAATATTCTAAAATGCCATAACCGTGTGGGAATGAAGCAGAAGTAAAAATTATTCAACAATAGAGTTTACTTTTCTAGGTATCAATCAAAGAACTATTTTGTTCTCGATTCATGCTGAAAACCCTGTATGAAGATTACGTTCCTTACATGAAGCGTGTTTCATAAATTAAAATTCCTTGGATTCCAACCATCACTAAACATCGTTTTTTAGGCTAAGCATCTGTTTCTCAAATCACAAACATTCTTCGACACACTTTTGCCAGACAGTACAAGATCTCTGAGTTGAATCCTACGTTTAAGCTAATTGAAACTCTTAGTTTTTGGTATAAACCTGAAGATCTCCAATCATTGTTTCAAAGCGTTTGACTAATAAAATGACTTTAGTTTATTACAGTTCACAAAGGTTTGTGAGATTTTTTTCGCTGGTTATTATGACAAAAATGAAAAATAGTTTCAAAATTATCCGTTTCGCTACTCGGTGCCAAATTTTCCAGCATAAACTCAGAAGCCTTCGAATCGCGTTTTCCACTTCAACAGGTGTACAATGACTTGTAGAAATTACACCTAAAGAGGCTCAAATAATTAAATGGACACCAGGTAATGCTAATAGTGAATATGTATGCTAAACCATAACTCAAATCATGAGTTAGGATAAAAGTTGGTATCTTTCGGGAAGCAGTTTATAAAAATGAGGCTGCAGAATTGGTATCGCATCACAATTATGCATAAAATTCTATAACATAATCAGATAATGAACCGGAATGCTGAATAGAACCATAGAATCTTAGAGTCAAAAAATAGACCCCGGGTATATGCATTGTTAATAATTTGGAGTACGAATATATTTTCTGCAGTTATGTAAACTGACGAGTATTAATTTGAGCCTTAACTTCAATTAAACCACAAAACAGGTCTTCTGAAAAATAAACCTATGTATTCGAATAGTTGATAGAGGCAGTGTTGACATACGTCGAAAATTCCTTGACTATAGTTTCGTGATTTTTATTTGATTAAAAACGTTGATTTTTTTCAAAGTTTTTGGTTCAGAACCGCCTAATACGAAGGATAGTGACCATAAAATATTCCATGGTAGGAAACCATTGACGAAAGCAGCATTTTTTTTGTCATAGGTTAATACTGGGATCACCCTGAAGCTGCAACCAAATAATAGGTTGTATACGAATGAATTGTTGAAAATCAGACTGGGCGATAAATATAATTCTGCCGTAAACTGCTGTTTGATTGATGAGTATAATTTATTTTATTTCTAGAGATGCGGGGCCTGTAATTATGCAGCGAAGATTACAGAGTAAATCTAAAAAGTATAGAATTTGGCAGAATCTACACTGCCCTAGATGCCGGTGAGCATAAAAGCACCTAGTTGTATCGGATGTCTGATCAAAGTTGCTCAAATTTTGCGGTACTTTCCAGAAAGAGGGAGAGCAAAGTTTTGGCGTAGACTTCGAGCTTCGGATCCCACTAAATCTAATGCAAAAAATAAAGTTGCATATGGCCTTCAAATATTTTCGCTTGTCAAAATGCGTTTCAAGGGTCGTGATAAAAAGGTTAGTAGATAAGTGAAAAGATTGGAGTAGGCGACATATTTGGTATTTAAACAAAGAGGGGCACTTTCGGGTAGGAGTTATCGTCCGTACCTGAACTCAAATACATTTATCACTTAAATGATCCTAAATTCTCGATAAAGGGTTTGAAATCATGATTGGAATCAATATTCCTTTACAATACACCAAAAAATGGATTTTTTTGGTTAATACGGATGATAATGTCATATGCTATCATTGAAGGACGCTATTCGTTTATGGAGGTTGTAAAATTAGTCTAGGATTCAAAATATCAATCGAAACCATTGATAACATCTGACGGATAGTGTAAATGGGAAGACTCTAGTCCGAGAAAACAAGCATCTTTTGAAAACCACCAATAAGTATTAGCCACAGATATCTTGGAATACCTGAAACTCGGATATGATAATAGTTACTAATCTTGAATTATTCTTGAAATAGTTTGAAAAGTAGACATAATAATTTGAAGGTATGATATTGAGTATAACTAATTAAGTTTAATAACAGTTTCCATTTCAAATTTAATCATTCCGTACTTGAAATGTAATTAAAATATGGGGTGTATACTGATCCCATCAATACGTAGACGACAAATTACTTCTATGCATAAAACACAAACAATCAACAAGCCCTAAGCCATAGCGAATAAATACAAAGATGAATATATTTTTGGATTGATTGAAACTGCGCAATTTAAACATTAATTATATAGAAAAAATCACGTTTCGTTCATCCGGTCAAGTATTATCCATTGGTTTCTCTTGAATATGCTAGATGCCTATATTACAAAAATATTGGCGCCATACAAACTTGCGAACTCCAAATATCACAAGTGACTATTAGGAACAGGTAATTAAACCATTCCTAAGACAAACTCCAGCATTTCCCTGGCGCACGCGCAAACGTTTGCTAAAAATCGGAGTTTCGCCCTTAGTTTTTTACTCTGTTTAGCACATATTTCATACATATTGTGGACAGAGAACGAAATCAGGGATAATCAAGGTAGTATCCCATTTTTTCTCCTTTTGGACGAAGCACATCGATTCTCGAGATATCTATTACAGTCGTTTTGATATATCAGGATTGTATTGATGTAATCATTAGTCCTGAAGTTTTTGGGTCCATAAACGTCGCACTTGATCAGAGGATATTGGTTCAGTTTCAAATGCAAACCCACCCTGTTGTGTCGATTCTGCATGCGTATGGATGCCTACAGATAATTGATAGTCCTCGGATTTTTTAGCTTAAGAGATATCCCTCGAATGAGGAGATCATTCGTAGTCCACGCCGGGTCTTGCGACCAGTAAGGTGATTTTATCAAAATAAATTTATTCAGATATAAAAAGAACTAGGTGACCGAAATGAAAAATGCAACATTAAAAAACTGTAGTCCAAAGTGAAAAAATTATTACCGAGGTAAAAGGTTGTATATCATTGAGTCCATGCGAAAAAGTCTTCAGGGTTATTAGGAGCAAAGTAAGGATGAAACTACCAATAACCAGAACCAATAGCCTAATATCAGTTTTTGCATCTGATAAGGCGAAATGCTATAAAGAATTACACAGAAAGTTATAAAATATAGTAGAATTCATGGACGTATGTTTAAAAATCCAGGTAAGCATATTTTTTAAAGTTTTTTGGAATTAATTGCTCATTAAGACAAAAATTTGACAACATGCACATTCATTGTGCAAGAAAACCTCAGAAATTTGAACACTTATAACAATGGTAAACCAACCTCATTCTTTGTATTTGGTCATTGATTCCGGTTATCGGTAAATTCATCCTTAATTTGTTTATTGATCACTCGGAAGGCCTCTTGGAGTAGACTGTAAATCAGACGTTTTCAATCTTTTTTTATAGAATTGACCCCACAGAAATTTCAAGTTGGGGAGGGGGGGGGTGGGGCAGACCCTTGAAGCTTTCCACGGGCACAAGGTTGAAAACCTCTGCTCTAGAGTATCCAACCTTTACTCCGGAAACCGTTTTTTTCACTTTGAATTACAGCTTTTAATGCTGATTTTTTCATTTCGACGAATACAGTTCTTGTGTCTTAATACATTTATTTTGATAAAATTTAGTTATTTGTTCCAAGACCTTGTCTCAAATCTTTTACTTTTTTTTCGATAAATGAAAATGAGTTGTAGAATGAATCCTAAGGCTCTGGGTGTTATAGAAAGCAATATTGCTCTTGTAATGTTGAATTGTGTCTTTTCGTGGCCGCGAGAAAGAGATTGATTTGCGGAGCGTTTATATCCAATCTGTTGGTAATTGCAAAAATTTCTACCATTCCATGTTAAATTCAGGAATTTAAATTCAATTAGTTGTTGTGCAAAAGACGAATTTTGGTAAGGAAGGTAGGAATAGTGATTTTAAATAACATTTCTCTATATATCGTGGAGCTAATTCTAATCCAGAATAGATACATTTTTAGTGTTTTCTAACCAGGTGAATGGTCTTAATAAAGTTATTTTTTAATAGGATTTTTGATTGGCTCATGGAAGACTGAAATTTGGATGTCTAACCAGTTTAAGTTCTAATTACTTGAATTATGGAAGGATAAGATATCCCTCCCTGTAACTAAGATTCAATGTTCATGGATGTCAAAAACCTGTATTTTTTGGGTTCTTTTCGCCCATATTTTCACCAATTTAACAGACTGTTCAAGGTGCAGCATAGTTTTATTCTGTCGTATCCTTTACAGAGAGCAATCATTGATGTTTTAGTAATAGAGATCTGTGAATTTCTTACATTTCATTATATCGCAAACCTTTCCGATATACACTTACATCCTGCGCATTAAAAATGTAAAAACAAATACTAACAGGATATTTTGAACCAGAAATATTGTGTCAAATACATAAATAGGGTTTGTCGCCCTTAAGCGATATTTTTAAGGTTATATAATCATGAGACCATACTTCTATTGTACCAGCTCCATACACTCCTTTAAAAATATATTCTAGCTCCAATTTCCATGTCACTAGTGTCTCAAGTTCAAATAATTGCTTACAACCATACCTGCGATCAATCATTGCATCTGCTTCAATCAAGAAACCACCGAGTGCATTCGATGGATTCCTCACCAAACATGAAGAGGCCAGTGTTACAGAGTTAATGTTTACATTTTCCCATTCTTTTAAATTAACCAGACACATCGTCACTTTTCGAAGATTAGCAGTATTTGAATCACAAAATAGTCATTAGAGGCAAAAAAGCACATGAACATGGCAAACACACGGTTACGAAGGCGGTAACATAAAAAGGATATACATAGTGTTCATTTACTAACGAGCATGACTCATTTACAATCGCGCACCACTCATTTACTATCGAGCATATCTAGCATTCAATATTGAGCATCTGAACATTCTATATTTCGCACCTGAAAACATACGCGATTGACAGCTCAAAATGAGTCTACCCATTGTTATTTAATTTATACTTTTGTTTTATGGAAAAATGAGAAAATAAGGTCCTCCTCCCCATAATGCAAAAACGCAGAAATTATAGAATATAAAATAATTTACAGTTCCATTGTTTACACTTACCACTAAATTTTCTAATGCAGTGTTTTCTATTCTAATGATTAAAGAGCATCACTTACAAGAGCTCATCATAAAGTTTCAATTACCTAATGATATTTCTGAGAAAAAAAATGCTGCAACGAGTGTAAGGAAAAAGTTCTTTCGAACATCTATTTTGACGGTTAAGAAAGTTGTTTGTTCAAACCGATCTTAATAATGTATTGAATAATTTCTGAGTTTTTGCATTATGGGGATGGGGACCTTATTTACTCATTTGCGTATGAAATAAAAGTATGAACTAAATTATAATGGGTAGACTCATCTTTAACTGTCAATAACGTATGCTGTTTTCAGGTGCGCAATGTTGAATGTTCAGATGCGTAATGTTGGATGCTAGGGACGCTCGATAGTCATGGAAAACACTGTAAAATTTAAAAGCTAATTAAAACCGATTAGCCGAATAATGGTTAATCGGCTTCTGTCAATGTACGCCACTCAATTCGTAAACAGCCTAGTTCGTTTTATCTTAAAGTACGAATTTCGGAAATTATCGTAGACACACGCAGTGGCGTTAAACCATTGTGATATTATAAGGAGTTGATTCTGCTGAAGCAGGCAGATTCACATTTATCTAATCTTAAGGCCCAAAAACGAAGAATAAATGTGCCCAGGAAATATTTTACGAATATGCGATCAGGGGACCCACATTTAGCAGAGCAAATTACATAATGTGTTTCTGAATGATTATTGAAAGTAAGCAAACGCCATAATCACGATTAAGATGTTCATAAAAAACGTTACTAAAAGAAAAATCAAGCTAGGTGTTCCCTGTGACACGATTTCTACCTTCAATTGTTATAACACGATACCGAGTTTTGCATTCAAAAATGAATATCCGGGCGTACTAATTGCTCATTTCAAACATGGTTATTCTTAACGATGTTATTGAGCATCTGAATAATATTTTCTGTTTATTTTGACTGTTAGTTGAGCTTTT
>JWZT01001748.1:16020-26970 GCA_000827895.1 Thelohanellus kitauei | reverse complement strand
GAGTTGTGTCTTTATCCAAAGTAAATTTCTAAATATTAAATAACACTTACCCTGATTGCACTCTCATAAATGACAAAAAAATTAAATAGAATATAAATTATCATCATACAAACGCTAGTTGGGAACAGAGTAAACAGCCTTTGATCAGTAATCGTATTTAAAGATAAAAGGAGGGTTAGTACGCCTTAATATTAACATAGGATAAATATATTAGCTTATTGTTAATAAAACTATTTACTTAGCGGTTCTTCAAAAAAATAGTTAAAACAAAAATCTTCACATTGTAAACTATTTTTAACATCTAATTATAATATTACGGTGAATTATTAGACCATACTCGATTTATTTTAAAGGTCAAAATTTTGTAATTTAAAACTTGAAGAAATGAAATGGAACATTTTTTGAATTTGGAATGGTTAATCCGATTAAGCAGGATCTCTAAATTATTCACATGATGAATTTGGGGAATACAACCAATGAATACAATCTTATGATTGTTTTATGATAAATTTTATTTTTTGTCCAAGGCATAAAATTCTGATGATATATTCTATGATAAGTTAATGTTTTTAAAGCGTTTGAATAGGTTTGTGTTTTTTCCCCAAAATAATGCATTCTGACCCAGTTTTACAAATGGTTTAAAGTGAATATTGGGTTTTTTAATTGCTTGTTAACATAAAGAGGTTGTTAATATCTTTTATCCTTATGGTATTAATGTATTTTTTGCTCTTTTTTTCCGTTTACGATAAAAAAATTTAACATATTTATTGATATTTGATGGCTTAAAACCATATTTCGCTCAAAAGTCACGTCATTCACGTTAGGGACATAATTTTTATATTTTTACCAGCTACTCTTCTTCTCCAAGACATCTTGATGTAAATGCAATTTTAATTATATCTAATATATAGTGTATCCCAATATTATAGTCTTTGTAAATGTTCAAAAATTCTGGGAAAGTCTATAAGAAACAGATTGAATGGATGTATTTTTATGATTAATAAATATGACTCAGAAATTGTATTATTTACTCGAAATAGAATATAATGTCGATATGACATTATTTTCTTCAAACAAATTACTCCAGTTTAAATCTCTTCACTCTGTATATTTACAAGAGATAGTTTAAGGATGCCAATTAACTATTTTCTACTGGGAAATCACATCACATCATATGGATCCTATGACTATATTATTGGTAATTATACAGTTTAAGACGTTATATAGATATTTATATGTAAATGTATGTTTATGATTTTTCATCACTGCAACCCGAATTTAAGAAACGGTTCATTTAACGCAATGCCACTGGTTTCGTTGACATTAAAAAATAGGTGATAAAATGAACAATCGAAAATTGTCCGAAACCGGGCGAAAATCTTCTGTAAAAAATAAATGTTAGAAATTTAATCATTAAATCATTCTTGCAATACTTGAGTTCATTTCAGACTTAGGAGACTAATTGTTGACGAGCATTCTGTTACCTTATATCTAATTTCCACGTAGAGTTGAAATTCTTCTCTCACAATTTCGAAACAAGAGGCTGAGTTACGTTGAGCTTTTCAAAACGATGGATTTAATTGCCAATAATGCCTTTGAAATGATTTATTTGTAAAATCAACAAAATCCGTATATCTGGAGAATTTATAGAGATTTTACATTGAAGTATCGAATTTTTCTCATTAACATTATCATTTATAAGGTTTCTGATAAAACAAATTACACGCCATAAATCTTAGGCTCAAGCAATGACGTCATTCGATTTTATGAACATTTAAAATCATGTTTGTAAAAAATAATGATTTTTTTCTCAATTTTCGATGGTATGCTTTTTTAAAGATCAAATATCATCCTATAGGAATACATTCAGGTAAATAGTACCTGATTTATGTAAATTGTAATTTTTCAAAATCCGATACAATGTATTCGGTAATCTATTTCACCTCGAGAATGAATGTAATCTCGTTAAAAACCACAGAAAGGATAACGATATTCGTGCTTTTCAGGCATATATTCATGTAAATACAAGATATGAATGTTTCGGTCTAACAAAAGAAATCGTAATTTTTAGGCAATGCGTATAATTTCTGTGTCGATTGAAGAAATGTCATAAAAATGTGGTAAAACTTTCGAATTAACTACAAATCTTTGTTAGTAGTCAAAATCGTTATGATGGAATACTCGCCTTTTATATCGCTGACCAAAAGCCTTGGAAAGAAAGGTTGACATTATTTCTAAAAATCAAATATGGTGTTGAGCAATTTTTGAGGTGAATTCATATGTCTAGCCCTGCGAATCTATCTTATCATTGAGATGGCTGAGTTGATGAAGGTATTATTGGCATTGTATCTTTTCATTTTGTTCATAGTGTCATTCAAGTCGAAATAGATTTCATATGGGTGTACAGTCAAATATGGTTAAATACATGGCCAAAAGACTAGGCTAAAACGTGCACTTAAGACAAGTGTGCCATTAATCGATGTCATTTGCCTATCTTTTGGCTGCCAAAACAAACCGAAATTTTTGTTCAGTTAAGCGGAGAATGGGTCTAACCGGATTTGACTGGGTGTCAAAATATTAATGCTACGTTTGAACTTTGCATCATTTAGATGTCCCAATATAAGCTAAATTAAGCCATTAAATATTTTTAGATACTACAAAAGGTGTATCTAAATAAACAAATTTGCTCTGCCCACCGTGTTACATTTCGAATTCTCAGCATGGTTGACTCTATCTGCACTCAAGCAATACTTTTTCTAACGAGAACGAAAAGATTTTTAGAAATTATTAATCATATATTGTAAACCAGCATGAAGAAAAAGGTAAGATTACTTACAGCCGAGTGTAATAAAACCAATCAGACGAAATGGGACGCTGCTGCGAAAGGAATTAACGATTCGCAGCCTCACATATGAAGAGTAAATATTAAAAATCCGTCAACATTGAAAAACATATATTAAGTATATGCTTTGCCGTCTTCCATTGAATTTCTCTTATTTCGTATGTGTCACTTTGAATCGTGAAATGAAATTCAATCCGTAGTACAGATGGGCCAAGATGAAGTGTCCAAATGCATGCCCTATCGTTCTTAAAAAATATGAAAAATAAAGAAAATCATCATTGAGATACGAGTGTATCAAATGAAATCTCACGATTAAGATGATGATTCCCCCAGTTATTATGTTTTCGTAGATATACGGTTTTCCGATTCAGTCCGCTACTTTTAATTTTTTAATATTCATCAATTTTAAAAGGGAAAAATACTTTTAAATACCAGTCGTAAATGTGTTATCCCAAATGTCATCATACGAAATCGGCTGTTGTAGTCACAAGATTTCATTTCGTACGAGGTTATTTCGATAAATGTAATTTTTCTGTTTCGGATCTTGATGAGGCTGCCTTCGCTATATTTGTCCATTTGGAAAATAAATGTTAAATGGAGTTAAGGATAGACGGGTCCGATGGGGGTTGTAATGGTTAAAAATTATCGAAACGCCCTCAAAAGAAGTCATATATTCTGAAGGTGACGAGTACAATGGTAATTAGCGAAAATATAACAGACTATGTCATTTAGGAAAACAAAATAAAAGGCATCACTTCAAAAAAGTGATTTTTTTCATTTTAATGCTGATAAATTTTGATAAACGAAAAGTGAAAAACTTAATCTGAAAACAGTATAAATCACAGGTTTTAAACATTCGAATGGTTCTTGAACATCTGAAATATATCTTCCAAAATTATTTCTTCAAATTTTGGTTCAAAACAGACAAGATTCGTCGAACAATTAAGCTCGACGAGTTCCTTAAATACACTCTTTTGGTTACTATGAATAAAATTGAAAATCATCTTTCTATCTATCTGATATCGCCGTATCTGATCAACACCTGCACTTAATCTTTGCACTATTGTGATGAATATGACAATTAATTTCCAAAATCATAACGGTAGTAACCATACTTCACATAGGCTTCTGTTTTTATTCAGCACATCATAAATTTTTAAAATACTTGGAAAGATGTTTAGAAATGATTGGACATGATTTGGAACTATTCTACAAGAAATCAATGTGTAATTATTGTGTTTACATTCCATTTGAACCGAAACACACTAATATACTCACTCACACTTATATTATGATGTCTGGTGAAAACGAAAAACAGTGGAGAAATCATTCGTACTAGATTGAATTTTCACATTGTGAGGTTGTAAACTAAAAAAATAAGTGGATAGATGTGACAAGGGACCGTTCAGATTTCTTTTTTGTTCAATTGTTTAATTTTAGAAACAATGAATGATATACTTTGACGATTTAAATTTTAGTTTCTTGTTTACATCGTCACAATAAGAAGGGCAGACTATTCGATTTAACAGTTTGTCATCCCAAAAATCTATTCAAAAAATAGCCTTTTTATTCTTTCATTCATGAATATGATGACGACTAATAATTGGCGTAACACTTAATAATTTGGTACTTTTATGAGACGGCGTAAATAAAACAATTCAAAAATTAAAATAAATATTTTAATAATAAAGACTCCCATCAAATTTGACTTTATATGATATTAATTCAGTCATCGATTGGTACAGGCTTCCTAGTCACCATCATATAAATATTATATGACGATGATAGAATTAATAGCACTAACAATATTACGAAAATAATCTTTCTCGAACCATATCCTTCTCTTGCGTTGTATTTATTTCCTTCTTCTTTAAGTGGGCATGGATATTGACTATTATTGGAGTTAGGAGTAGGTCTCATACCAATGTAACCGCAATATAAAATCTTTTTAGTTTTCGAGGACATATCGCACCACTTTTCTTCATTTTTGAGAGAACTAAAATCAGATATCTGGCTTTGTTGGATTTCTATTTTTATATATCTGATTAACATCGCAAGTTTATCTTTGTAATTGTTTCCATAATAGAATCTTTTTACTAAGTTTTCTGACGATTCAAAATTTGCATGAGTCTTTTTTAAGGTAAACATATCGTTGAAATTGAATATAAAAGTATTTCCGCTACTATCAATAATAGACATATTGCATCCATACAAAATTAACTCTTTATCCGTTTCATGAATGTGACATTCGGTAAGAAAGGATCTTCCGTCAACGTGCTTCAATTCGATCCTATCTTTCAAGTCATTTATCTTAAGAGAATCAACATTATCTTGAAAGATATTTGCATATGCATTGCTAAATTATTATAAGTAATAACCTCTCAGTTGCCAGTAATATACTGAAATCTAATATGATATCCATTGAAACGTTCTTGAATTTAACTTTATGCATCTAAATATGACATGATTTTCTTACCCCGGAATCAACACCACCAAAAAAAGTAAAAAAGTAATAAATAATCATGAATAGAATGTAAAATTTTTATCAGATTAGATATGTATACGTTTGTTATCAATTTTAGTATAAATTGACAATATACCGCCCAAATGTTTACAGTTTACTTAGTAATATTGAAAATATATATCCTTTGTTGACACAGCGGTGTCTCAAAAATAGCATAAGTGAAATTTATCAACTAACTTGCTTTATCATTAAGTTATTTACATTCATATCAGAGATACAGCGTTGATCAGTCAATTATCACATCACAAACAGCAGCCGAAATTTTACAGGAATTTATAAGATTTTTAAAGGGTTCTAAAAATGTCAAATTTAAACTAGATAACTAAGTTTCGAATATCTGCTCCTTGGATGCATTCTCGTAAAAATGACTCAATTTATCAGTAAAAGGCCATACGATCAGATGAATTAATACAAATTGATTCGGAAAGTTCTTCGGCATTTCTTTAGCTCCCCTACCTTACTACCAACTTCCATTTCGAAAATAAATGATCAATCGGCTTGAGAAATGGGCTGAAAGGTGGCAAAAATAGAGATGAATGGCCGAAGTCAATGATTGTATTGCGAACTATCTCTGTTTTATGGAAAGGTAAATTATTCATCACCAGTCATATCTACCAAAATGAACTTAAGGAGTAACTACTGAAACAAAGTATATATTTTAAATTTGTAGTACCCTTAAAAAATCCTCAAACATTACTTTAAAATTTCGGCGGCTGCTTTAGATGGGAAAATTGATTGCACAGTTGTGAAAATTGACCGATCAACACTGTATCAGCAAGAGCATTGACTCGAGCTTAATGTTCCAATATTGTAATTTATAGCCATTTATCTGTAAAAACAATGGGAATTTAATTTTAGCCAGATACCAAATAAAAAACACATATGCAATAATTTGATTTATGGCATTGGTTATAATCAAAATATTCTCAATTTTATCGTATGACAGCCATCGTAGGCTTTTCAATGTATAATTTGATTATACTTATTCTTTAACAAGGTTTCATATCGTAAAGTTTTTTTTCAAAGATTACTGGTGGCCAGCAATCAACCTATTCACGGCATCATTCTCACATTAGGCAAAATCTTTATGATGAATTGATTTGTCTTCTGATTTTTTCATTTTAATTTGTATTGATACATAAATACTGTATTCTCTATCTGACAATATTTATAAACTCTGATTCATTTAACATTCTTCAAATTTAGATTGAAGGGTGATTATCAAAAATAAAACTCACGTCAATTTGAAAAAACAATGCTGATTAGCAAAAGTTTTTGCTAACTGGTCAAACAAGAATCAGTTCAGTTGTTTCCCAATTTAACTTTTCTCAATAAGTTCCGTTGGTATTAAGTTGTGAAAAGTGGCGTTTTACCATCTTGATGGAATCATTAGCTTCTAAATGGGTGGCGAATTTAAGGCTAATTTGACCAAAAATGCACCTACTATCATTTCTATATCCCAGAAAATATAAATTTTTTTATTTTAGTGCTTGTTAAAGATACAAGAACTCAATCGAAATCCAATAAATTTTCTTCGCCGACTCTTCGTGTTTGTGTTCTCATAAAATGCTTTGTGAATGAGATTCGAGAGGTGATAACCATTATTATTCATACATCTATAATAGACAAGAAAGTTAAAAAGCGGGGCTATGTAATATTGAGTTTCTCTAATGAGGGAATAAATGAATTTAAACTATCGATTGAGATTTACTCAAAGGTTAAAATTGTTTTAAATCATGAAGTATCGAACTGCATACCTAACATTCAAAAAAATTGTAAGATTTAGAAAACCAACTCAGAGATTTATGGAATCAGGACTAAGATGTAAAGATTATGACAAGAACTTGTTTTTTCATTAGTTTTGTTTCTTTTAAATCACTCCATACGTTTATCACATTCATTGTATACGTGAACATCTAAATGATCCTTAACATTTTTTAATTGACCGCATTTATTCCAATTGGGCTATCTTCAACCGTTCAAGACTTTTGAGGAATTGTCTACTTTACGAGTTAAAAAAGCAACCCACCGATTTATACAAATGAAATACATGACTCATTTTCATATTTAAATGATTTTGCCCAATATGAACACCGACATTATGGATCATGGTGGCATTTCGAGTGAAAAAATACTAATACTATTGAAATTAAATTTGGATTTGAAAAGTGTTATATCGGAACATGCTAGTTTTTATTTAACTAGCATCTATTTTTTTTAACAAAGACAAGAATTTTCAGAAATAAATGAGAATTTACCATTCAATAATGAATTAATGTTGGGTTTCTACATTTATCTTTTAATTTTAACCCGATATTTTCATCCTTTACCATTTATATTTAAGATCCATTTAGACTAGACGTCAATCGGGTCAAACACTTCTGAATCTAGATTTATTTCTTATTATTAAAATGTGAAGTTCCAAATATTTTGAATGTATGCGATTGAGTGATTTGTTTCATTGCTTCGTAAATAACTTAAATGGTAGTTTTAATATGATTTTTTTGGTTATTCATTAAATTCGTTAAATTCATATTTAGATGAAAACGAATGACGGTTTTCTTATATTGTGCTAAAATTTTTTTGAATGATGCATAATCAATTTCAGAACAATAACTCTTTCCATTTTTCTGTTGGTAACGTGGTTCTACGCTGATTAAACTTCTGAGTTGTCTTGAAATAAGGAATTCGATTAAATATTGAATTCTCAATTTTTTAAATGAGAAAAATTAATAGGCGGAAAATTCTAAACCAAAAAATATGGTGGTTGGATAAAACACTACATTGAAGTTGTAAAAAGTTTTGACGTTTAACCCATAATTCATGATATCCGAATCGTCATGGTGGATCAATATTCATTTTCTATGAATAAATTATGGCCTTTTATGTATGATTGAATAATTAAATTCTTCAATTTATTATCCTTGAACACCTCATAATGATTTTGGAGTGGCGTGTTTGAAGTAAAAAGAACGATACTATTGAAATTCCATCAAATAAACATCACATAATTTTATGTGGAAACAAAATTTTTCAAGTTGATCTGGGTAGCTTCATTTTTTTACTCCATGATCCAATGAGTTTATCATTGTTTAAGACAGCTTACTTACATTAAAAATGATAGTTCGCTTGGAAAGGTAAAACTTTTCTTGATGTTTAAGTAGAACATCACCGATATCAATGAGAGGAAGAAAACTTGACCCGGTAAAATCACGAACCCATATATCTAGTTTCGAAATAAAACCAAGGCGTTTCACATAATATTTAATGATCCAATTCCAGATATTTGTTTTCCCAGCGATCTCACGAGTTATAATTCGGCGGTTCGCATCAATCAATAACTTTATCATGTTTCCATCAGCTACAACTGGCCACCAAGAACGTAGTGCCTCTTAAACATTGAAACCATTAAACGAAATTTTTTCGAACCATTTTTGGTAGTGGTTTTATTTTAATACATCTTTGAGCTACACATCCATAAATCATTTTCTTACTCGATTAACATTTCTGACTTTTAATTAGTTAAAAAAGCTTTCAAAAATAATTCTGTCGACTTTACTTTTTTAACAGTGCACCAATCAGATATTATTTCTCAGAATCAAGCAGACTATTCACCGAAACCTTTTTCTACATGACGTCAAAATATTTAATGATATAAAGGCATACATTTCATTTGGTTAAGAACAACATAAACCCGTTTCTAGAAAAATGAAATTACATTCCCAAAAACTCAACAAAATACCAAGACCTGTTTATGTAATGATAACAAATAAAAAGGTGTGGTGTCATTATAAGTAAATTAGGCAATCAGATTTGACAATATATCTTCACAGGAATGAACCTAACCTAACCTAGCATTCATATTATATTTTCTTTCATAAATATTGTACAGCAGACTTACGAGATAATTTTAAGTAATTATAATTTTTAAAATTATAGGAGAATAATACCATCAAAACATTCTAAATTTTTTTAAACAAATAATGTAATTTGAATCATAATTCACCTGTGGTATTCATTTAAAATTCGATTTCCACGGGTCTCCTTTTCCTCATTATATAAATGTTATATGATGTCGATATCACTAATAGGAGGATCGATATTATACAGATTGGCATTGTTAAATTACTCCCATCTTTTCTGGTGAGTTTTATACCGACTTCTTGAGACGGGCATGAATATTCACTTTTATCTTCACATTTAGCAGACACGTTCAAATCAGTGTAACCGCAAAATAAAATCTTGCTAGATTTCATGGACACGTCGCACCATTTTTCACCATTTTCGAGAGACCTTGAATCCGATTGTTGCGGTTTTATGTTTGTTATTTTTAAACTTTCGATAGATATCAACAATTTGTGTCTGTAATTAATACCATAATAGAATCCTTTTGACACAGATTCCGGAAGCTGAAAGATCCCAATATTTTTTTTAAAGGTATAAATATATCCGAAAGTAAACACAAGATTTTTGCTTGAATGACTAATTGACATATTGCAGCCATAAATATTTAACTCTCTATCAGTATCATAAAAGTTGCATTCTACTCTCACGGAATGTTTTTGGTTATCTTTAAGTTCAATTTTATTTTGATTTTCATTTATTTTCAGATAATCTACTTCGTTTTGAGAGTAAAAGGCCATGCTAAATTATTAGGAATTAATAACCTATCGGTTGTCCAAATAATATTAAATTCTGATTCTATTTTGATAGAAAGATCCTTGTAATCAACGTTGTATTCCTAAATACGAACGATTGTCATACCTTAAAATCAACATTTTCTAAAAATATAAATGAAAGGTAAATAATCATCACTAAAATGTAAATTGTTTTATCAAATTCAATTGGTAAAGATTTATGATCAGAGGTTCTGAATAAATTGATCATATACCTCCCTAGGGTTTTCAGATTTATTATTGGTGTTTATATATCAAATATTTACAACTCGGTCTTTTAAAAGAAGATATAAAATTAAAGCTTTCATATTGTTGATTTTATGTTAATCTACTTACAGTCATTTTTTAAGATATCTGTACAGGATCTTATTTGAGTTAAAGGTGCAAACACGGTCAATTTCAGTTTTGAAAATGTGTTAAAACAGTCGATTTTTAAGTGTAAGCATATAAATGTTCGCTAAATTATTCACAGAACGCGGGCTCTTCGGCTAATACATATTCTTACTTTTGTTTTATGATAGTAATCAGAGTTTTTCCGGAATAAAATTTTGATATGCATTAGATAAGTCGAAATTCTGAGAAGAATTTTAAAGGAATACTCATAATCAACCATTCATATATTCAAGCTATCATACTCTCATTTTGATGAATCGATAACTACTTGATTTCTCTTGAGGTAGTTGTCTTCAGACTCTCATTAATCTGCAACTAGAGGTGTTTACATCTGTATTTATTATTAAATTTTTTTTATAACACTGAAAATTTAGACTTTTATGCAGTCAATACCAGTGCATTTTTCATTTAATTTAAAGGAATGGAGAAGAGAGTCATGCGTTCGTTACTGATCGCAACAAAAATGAACGCTTCTTTAGATCTCGTTTTTTTGAACGTTACCCATCTTTTGATAC